>JAPPVO010000017.1:26887614-26952158 GCA_030407325.1 Camellia japonica | reverse complement strand
CCTCCTGGGAATATAGTCTATCGGCAGTCCGCATAGTGGCTGGAGGTACAGCAGGAGGGTCCTGAGAATCGTACCCCCACACCTGACGCAGAAAGCGTTCCCCCAGGAACCATGCCCTACCAACTGGTCCTTCGAGCAGGAACCTATACTGGGAATTACCCGATCCTCCGGGATACTGATATCGGAGACCATCACCTAAGACCGCCCAGGGCTGCCAAGTAATCTGCGGATAGCCAGTGCATAAATCAATCAGAAATCAGGAATATACAGGGCAGATCAAAGATGAAAATGGAAGGAACTGAGAGTTCTGAAATACCTCTGTCGTCCGCACAGTATCAAAATACTGTCGCAGGTAGAAGAGAGTCTCTCGAGGTCTCGGTCGGTGCTCGCCCTCGAATACCAGTGAAAACGGAGTCATAAGGAGTCCTGCCACCTCCATCTCCGGGGCTAATGTGGGAAAATATACGTACACCCATAGCTGAGAAAAGCAGTGCGGAATGTGAATACAAAGTGCTAAAGGCAGAATACAGAGTGCAAAGTGCGCCGTGTGTGCAATGAACAAGTAATGAGGAGCAGAAATGTAAATCAAGAGGACAGAACGTACCTCTCAGGCTCTCCAATAGCCGCCGAGTAAGTCTCCCCGCCCGCGAGAGGCTGGACTCATGTAACAATAGAGGGTAGCCAGGCCAGCGCCACCCCAGTCATACCGACTGACCTGTGATAGGTCCACTAGGGCACTCAGAAGATACAACCCGACAGTGTTCCCCCTATCAGCAAACAGAGTGGTACCAAAGAGGAACATAAGGAAACCTCGGGTGTACTGCTCAACCTCCTCAGGAGACTCAGGCTCTATCTCCGGCCTCCGAAAACGGGAAGAGAACCAGGTGTACCGGACTCTCCCGGAAGCTCTGTCTACAGGTGGGCGAGCCCCCAATAGATGTACCCAAGCGGCCTCCCACTCTCCCATATCCTCGTCATAAGGTATGGGCCAACCGCCTATGTCTAGGCCGGTGAGTACGGCAAAATCTAGCGGGGTCATGGTCATATCCCCAGTGGCAGAAAAATGGAAAGAATTGGTGATGTCCCACCATCTCTCCACCAAAGCAGCTAACAATGTCCTACTGGCAGGACAGTGTGATAACCCCATACAGAATGCTCCGAACCCTGCTGAGTCAACCAAATCCCGGACAGCCTCTGGAAGCTCAGCATACCATTCTCTCGCAGCAGTGGAGCCATATCCTCGCACGGCGCGAGAGCCAACCTGCATTCAAAATGAATACATGTGTTCAGTACACAATAAAATGCAAGCCGTATGCAAGTAACAAGCTGTGTGCAAATGAAATGAAGTAGCTGTGTGCAAATGAAATAAAGTAGCAGTGTGCAAATGAAACGAAGTAGTGGGCTGTGTGTTCACTTCAAACCTGGGCTGCGTGTTCAGTAAATCCGTGTTTTGGGCTGCGTGTTCAAATCCTAATCAGTGGGCTGTGTGTTCACTTCAAACCTGGGCTGCGTGTTCAGTAAATCCGTGTTTTGGGCTGCGTGTTCAAATCCTAATCAGTGGGCTGTGTGTTCACTTCAAACCTGGGCTGCGTGTTCAGTAAATCTGTGTTTTGGGCTGCGTGTTCAAATCCTAATCAGTGAGCTGCGTGTTCACTTCAAACCTGAGCTGCGTGTTCAGTAAATCTGTGTTTTGGGCTGCGTGTTCAGTAAATCTGTGTTTTGGGCTGCGTGTTCAAATCATTAATCAGTGGGCTGCGTGTTCACTTTAATCTGGGCTGTGTGTTCAGAAAATCAGTGTTTTGGGCTACGTGTTCAAATCATTAATCAGTGGGATGCGTGTTCACTTTAATTTGGGCTGTGTGTTCAGAAAATCGGAGTTTGGGACTGTGTGTTCTACTCTTAATCAGTGTGGGCTGTGTGTTCACCATCGACTTGGACTGTGTGTTCAGAAAATCGGAGTTTGGGACTGTGTGTTCTACTCTTAATCAGTGTGTGCGGTGTGCTCACCTTCAAATTCGGGCTGTGTGTTCGACAAATCAGTGTATGAGCCGTATGTTCAATTCTTAACTAATGTGTACCGTGCGTTCACAATCAATCAGTCAATGAGCCGTGTGTTCAGTAATTCAAGTGTTTAAGTCACATGTTCAGAATGCAAACAAAGTACTATGTCATAAGCTAAAACTGTGTGTTCAAGCATGGCAAAGCTACAAAATGCACGAAAAATGCATAAAATAAAGTAAAATACCTCTCGTGCATCGTGAGAGAGGTGCTGCTCCGGCTCTCGCAGAAGTAAATCCCCGGGTGCCCGGTCATTGAACTCAGTGAAACGACGAAAAACGGCCCGCGGAAGCATATGTATCGGTGGGGCGTATCTCCCGGGAATAAAAGGGCGGACTCTCAGGGGCAGTGTCATGATATCAAAATCATCCCCGGCACCTGGAGGACCTCCACCATGAGGGTAATCACCCTCCATTTCAAGAAATCTGCAAAAGGAGCAAAAATGAGCAAAAATGAGCCAAAATTGGAAAAAGTCAACAAAAGTCAACTCCCGGGAAACGAAAAAGTCAACAAAAGTCAACTCCCGAGAAAATCTTCCAAATATTGAGACAAACTTACCTCAAGTGGTGAAAATGAGAAAAGAAGCCCCGAAATCAAAATTTAATCGATTCAAAGTGCTTAAAACTGAAAGATTTCGCGAAAACAACTTGCGTGGAGGCCGAAAAGCGCATATAAAGTGCAGATCTGAAAGAAAAAATGGTTTGGGAGGCAAGGGAGAAGTTTTCGCAGCTGTGGGTGTGGTCTTGGATTGAATGGATGAGGATATATATAGAAAATGAGGCAAAAGACAAAATTGCCCCTTATTTTGTGCAGGTGGCCGGCCGGCCACCTTTCCTAGCTGGCCGGCCATTTGCTTTTTGGTTCCTGGCCGGCAGCCTCCCCTAGGGCAACCACCTGGCCGATGGTGTTCCCCACATCCCCCCCTAGCTCTCTGCAAATTTTGAGGAAGATCGGAGTTCCCGGGACCTGAAAAAGTTCAAGAAAAGTGTACTTTCTGGCGCGAAATTGCTCCGCCGGAACTTCAGCTGCAATTTCTGACATGTGTCTCATCATTACTCATCAAAATCAAAGTGTATCCTTTTTGAGCATGTTGTAACCTCTCCGGGAGGTGAATCAGAGGCCGCGATCAAGTTGCCTTCACCGAAATGCGCGTTTTCTTACTCGTTATTTCGCAACAAACGGGCACCCTGATTCGTGCTCATTTTGCATCGTTTTGCATATAACTTGCATTCTCATGAACATTTTGCATTGTCATGCATAATTTCTTGGTGTACCATACCTCTGTGCTTGAGCGTGTGTTGTCACGCATGTTCCTTTCTCGCATTGCGATGCATTCACTCGCCTACACTGCGTGTGTCAAACTTTCGGAACCACAGGAATCACATTGAATATATGTTGTTAGCATATTGTTCTTGTTGAATTTCTCTCTTTTGCAGGCACGATATTGTATGTACGGTTCATTTGAGGCTGGTGCGACCAGACGAATCGCGCAGGTATCGTATCTTTTCCGTGTGAGACGCGACGAGAATTGAATGATTCTCCGCATTCCTAACTGCATGAAATGTAGTTGTGCTTTACATTCTTGCTTAAAACTGTTGCATCTATTTGCAAATACTTGCCTCATTACAGCTTGCTGCATTTGCATGATCATTCGGCTCTGTGCATGTCGTTTTGCATTTTGCCCCCTCTGCCTGCGGGCACATATCTCTGTTCATCTTGTATGCTTGTCTAAGTCTTCGGCCTTGTCAAAAATGGGTCGTCTCTGGGCTTTGACATTCACTCCCGTCACTTGTGACTTCCGAGTTCTGTCAAAGAGGGGCAACTGTAGACACCCCATTTTTGACCAACCTTAAGACTTAGACGTCACCGATTGAGCGCTCGGTGATGTTGCATATTGTGCTCATTCAGAAGTCTCAGAGTCGCAGTCGTACGCCCTGCCTCCGGACTTCCGAACTCTCTTCTGTGCCTTGCCTCGGTTTGCGAACTGGACTCGGTTTTCTCTGTTTTCTTTCCTGAGGGGAGGGAGAGGTCCCGTAGACCATCTCTCAGTGGCCGTGGGCTACATTTCGTGGCCGTAGGCCATTTTGCCCATTTCGGAGCTCGGTTCCCGGTTTTAGGAGCCGTCAGGCCGTGTGCCTCGGTTCGGGACCACCCAACCATCTCCGATTCCTCCGGTTTTTGGCATGCATCTCATTTACTCCCTTTCGAGGGACACTGGGGTCTTAGATACCCACTTCGTGGCCGAATGCCACTTTTCGGTGCTTAACGGCCTATTTTCGGGATCCCGAACCGCGCGTTTTGGCCCCCGAGCATTCGTTTTGCATCGGTTTTTGTTCATTTTTGGCAGGTACCTCTGTTTTATCACCAAGAAGATCACTGGAGGGTGGGAGGCCAGCAATTGTCTCAGCAACCAGTTATGCTCCTCCGGCGCCCCCCGGCGCCCGTTTTTCTCACTTCCGGGCTAATGTTGAACACCCTAGGGCCATTTTCTTCGAGCCAAAACCACATATTTGTGTTGTACACACATGGGAGGACCCCAAAATAGCAGGCCGGCCAGTAATTCTTTTGTCCATTTTGAAACCTCTTTGAAAAGTGGCTTGTTGTTTCTCCTGTTTCATAGTTGCCATTTCCCAACCATAGGGTCTTGTTGAGTACACATGGAAGCCACCAATATGTGGTGGCCGGCCAGAAAATCAGTTTTTTTTTTGCCCCTTGGCCGGCCGGCCATAGGGGGTAGCCGGCCGGCCACCTGCAACAAAAATGGCTGGCCGGCCATGCTCCTTGGGGGGTGTGCATGGCAGCTGTATAGCTTTATCCCCCAAAATATCTGATTTCGGGGGATATTTTGTAAGCAAGGGAACTTAATCCCTTAAGGCCTACACTCTTTCACACATTTTTGACACACCATCCTTGCATGCATATATCTCTCTCTCTCTCTCCCTCAAGAGTTAGAACACTTGCCTCAAGCTTACAAACACATATACATCTCCATCTCTTTGATTCTTCTCAAGTTTGGTGCCATTTCTTCATCATCATCAAGCACCACCGTCACCACTCCATTTCCAGCAGCAAGGAGAGGTTCTCAGGGGCTTAGAAGCAACATTCATCAAGCCAAGAGGTAGAAAAGAAAAGGTCTACAAGGGTAAGTCTCCATCTCCCTCTTTTGTAGCATTTTCTTGCTTCCTTTCTTAAGCCTATTTGCTCACTTTTTTAGGCTCCGACCCTAACTGAAAGGGTCACTCTTTTGAGCTTATCTTCATGTTTGTTTAAGGGCTCAACCCTGTTTGAGCCCTCCATTTGGCACTTGCCTCAATATCATCTTATATGCCAATATTTTGCATGAAATTTCTAGCCCATGTGTGATCTGTTTTCGAGCATAATGTAAACTGTAAGAGGGCCTATTTTGAGCCCCTCTTCAATATTGAAGAAGGGATCAACCCTGTTTGGGCCCCCTATCTTGCACTTGCTTCACAATTCCTCCTATTTACCGTAAATTTGCATGATTTGTTTGGCTTATATGTAAATTGTTTTGGAGCATGTCATGAACTGTGAGTAAGCTTATTTTGTGTCCCGCTACAACATTGTAGAAGGGATCAACCTTGTTGGGGGTATCCATGTTATACTTGTCATTATACCCCTCTTTGACCCCCATTTTTGCATGCTTTCGGCCATCATCAGAACTGGAAAGAGTCATATTTTGATCTTCTTGACATATTTCATTAAGGGTCTTTTTTGGTTTGATGAATGTTTGGGGTACCTCATGTTATAGCCTTATGTATCCTAGTTCTTGCATGACATTTTTAGCATGTTTGCATACTGAGTTGGGGGATGTCGTCTACTGTAAATGTTCATATTTTTAGTCCCTCATCAGTCTTGTAGAAGGGTATTTTTCCATTTGAGCATCGCATGTATCACTTGCTTCAATACCCCTCTTGCGGGGCCATTTTTGCATTCTTGCTTAATCCTATGTGTGCTTGCTGTTTAGCCCTTTTTATGACTGAAAAATGCTTGTCTTGGGGCTGTCTTGATACTGTATTTTCATTCCATATCTATATTGTGCATGTTTGGTATAGATATAGGCCATTTCGGGTGCCTAAATTCATGTTTCGGGGCCATTTCATGCATCGGGTGTACTTTCACCTCATTTCGGGGCCGTTTTCCCCCACATTTCAGTGCCAAAATTCATTTGCATGTTTGCATATCATTTCCAGGCCATTTCACGCCTTAGGGCCATCGCCTCGGTTTGCGTGCCCGTGTGCACGCACTTCGAGGTATCTTGTTTTCATCCATCGGCCTCTTATGTGAGTGTGGCTGAGGCTCCCTCATGTTAGTATAAGTCCATATTGCATTGTGTATGCCATTTTAGTCTCATTGCATTCCATATACCATTTTCTCGGTTTACGTGCCCGTGTGCACGCACTTCGAGGTATCTTGTTTTCATCCATCGGCCTCTTATGTGAGTGTGGCTGAGGCTCCCTCATGTTAGTGTAAGTCCAATTTCGTTGCGTATGACATTTTATGCCTTAGGATCATTTCCTCGGTTTGCGTGCCCGTCTGGCACGCATTCCGAGACATTTCGTTTTCATAAGCATTGTGTATGTTAGGATTGTATCTTAGTTGCATTTCATACATATCCTGCATATCGCATCGTGTTCGGGATAGGAGTTAGCCTGGGCACGGGAAACGAGGCACGTTTCGTACTCCGAGTAACAGAACGGGTCTCAATTCCCAAGTCACCGACACTCCGGATCATCCATGATGGAGCTAGGTTTTGTTGTAGCATTCACTTGCATTCATCCTATATTGAGTTGTGCAAATCGGCTCCTCGGCCATCATGCATCGATATGCGTGATTGGTGGCACGAGGATCGAGGCATGCATATATTTGTGAAATACATTGCTATGCCCCTTTCCTGCTCTCTGTTGCAGCAAAATGAAGAATTAGTAACTTTTCATAGTCTGGCACGCATTTCGAGGAAAGGTGCAAACAGAGGCTAATTGGGGCATCCCAGTGGATTTCCGCGCAAGGCAGCCCAGCATATATCATTCATCAGAATCAAAGCACCCCCTGGCTTGCATGCCAGTTTACAGTTTTTCTTAGTTAATTTGTTAATTAATTAGGAATCTGTATTATTCTTTCATTCGGACTGTATTATTTATTCGGACCCTCTGCGCGAGGGCATAATTGTAATAAGTGTGGGTGAGTGTGATGTATGTCTTCCAACCCCACGTCTTTCTTCCCTTTTATTTACCCGCTTATGATGGTTAGATATAGGGCATATTTCAATCAGCATACAGTATGATAGCATGTTTGCATCATTCATCTGTTTTGCACGCACCAGGCTCGGCACATCATACAAACTGCATTTGTATTTCAATTCCAAGTTAAGTACTTGATAGCTGTTGCATCTCATATGCCATGTTTAGAATAGCCGAGCCTGCTATAGTTGCATTTTTGCATGTGTTGCATTAGGCATTTCTGAATAACTAGGATCATGCATTGATTTCTAATTAATTTCTGTTTTGGCTCGGAGTACTTGGTGAGTTTTATGCTTTAGCATCCTTGCATGCGTGTGAGTGACTGCCATGATAGCATGCTTACCATGAGGCTATGTGCTTATGTGATATAACTGCCTTGAATGCCTGTGGGTGGAGGTTGGGTTACTTGAATTGGGACAATTCATCAAATGTTTGTTTTAAGCCCACTAGATAGTGGCAAAATCATGTTTTCTAAGCCCACCTGAGGGTGGCAAATCCACGTCTTAGCCTACCTGCGGGTAGCACCATCAAACCATTTTCAAACAAACAAACATGAAATGTTTTGTTCCAATTCAGGCGACTCAGTCTATACTTGTTTGCTGCGAGCATCACATAGTAACCTAGGCTAATAACCGGAATAAGAACATACAATGTTTTCAAAAACAGATATCATGGTTAGTAGAGGCCGGTCTTTGACCGGCCGAGCGGGGGTGCTCACGAAGTGACCTTCCCCAATCGTACCCAAGTTCCCGAGCCGAGGCAACTTTGGTGATGACGGACACGTGGCCTTTGGCACCGAGTCAGGGTTTCCTAAATTTCCCATTAAAAAAAAAACGTTTAGGTGGCGACTCTGTATCTGGCAAAGCAGTCCATGTTTGGCACTTCTTTCAAAAATCTGTTTTCTCAAAACGATTTGCCGGATTTGGACTCTTTGGTTCAAGATTAAGAATCGTGACATTTGAGTCCTTCGAACTGTGGTGACCCAATATCGAACCAGAACGGGGGGGGGGACTCGCACTCCTTTTCCCCCGGGATGGGTTCGGGGACGTCTACAGGAGGTGGCTGAACGTGAGTTAAGAAAGATCAAAGCGGCTCAAGTACAACCAACAGGGCAGGTGAATCCAATCGTGGAGGAGAGGGTTACCAGTCAGCTTATAAGCGCTGCCATTGCCGATCGTGAAACGGCGAGCATGTTCGCATTGGAGTCCGCCAAGGGAGGTCTTATGAAAAAGGTTTTCACGAAGGGCGCTTGGTTGGAATCCAAAAGACCAAGGAGACGCTTGCCGAAGAGGTTTGCCGCTGTGAAAATCGTGGGTTCAGGCATGGTTGGATCAAGGCATCTCAAGTCGCCGAATCTCTTCGCTTGTCAGGCATCGATTCGGCGTCACCTCTCTACCACAGTAAGGATTTTTCGTTTTCTGCTTTCGAGGTTGAGAAGAGTGAGGATGAGGGCGACGCCGTCTGACTTTAATTATTGTAAGGTTCGAACGCTGGTCGCGTTTGCAATTATGTAATTTCTTGGTTGTTTGAATAAAAGACGCTTTATTGAAAATATCAAATTGTCTCCCGCATTCGGCTTGTGCGTGTTTAATTTGATTGCATAAATGTTTGGATAGACGTAAATACATCAATCGGACTCGGCATGTTAAATCGATGCGCCGATTCGTTGTGCGTGATCGGCCTATATGTAATGGCCGTTTACTTTTGAATAAAGCCATTGCGGCGTGTGTTGTTGAAATTTGAAGAAACCGTGAGCCAGAGATCGGAGGGGCTACGGCATTTTGACTTAGCTCGAATGCCAGATGTCTAGCCGATTGAGCTAGGTAATTTTTGCCCTTGCGCAGCCTATGCGCGTGCATTTTAGCCAACCGTTGGGTTAACTAGGTCATGGAGAATGTTGACCGACGCCTGTCTCGTGGGGTTTAGTGTTGATGAAATCATTTCGGGATTTGGGCCTCGAGATCGCGGCCCTTACTGAGAATAAAAGCGGCAGGCGTCTCATGCAATCAAACATATTTGGCTCACCAGCATCTATTGCGTGGGATGATCAAGAGTTCTCACCATCAGCTGGCGATGATAGTTGCAGGAGCTCAAATTCCGGCCGAACTTGGCGCTCAGATGGTTTGCGGCGGAGGATTCTCCGTTTGCGGCGGAGGATTCTCCGATGTAGGAGGTGGACCGCTGAAAGGAGAAACTGGAAATACGTCAACCTCCAAGTCGTTGAAGCAGATCGCCCCGAAAGGAGACATAACGACCGCTGCCCCTAACCTCCCTTGTCTTGGATCTTGGCCTTGACATTGTCGATGGTGTCAGAGGCCCGACGACATGCCGATTCGGGCGCGGTTAGATCGATGCGTTTTGAGCCGCGATGGTTGTTCAAATGACAAGAGTTGGGTCGATGGGGTGATTTGTCTTAGAAGTTAGAGATAGATATTGTAATGTTCGAATGCGGATTGCGTCTATGTAACAACTTTTTAATCAAATAAAAAGTGTTATTTCATATAGTTGAGTCTTATTCTGAAAATCTTTTGTTTAGCTATGCCGGATGAATGTTCCTGATCCCAACTTTTAATGGTTAAGCACGTCATTTCGTATGGTTTAATAGTTTGCTATCGGAAAGTTTGCTACCGGAACTTTTGTGTAGCTTAAATATTTTTGCTTAAGTATTTTTCCTGTATTCAGGGATTGGCCCTTGCCTTAGGTGGGATGCGAATTTAACCGGAATGGGTCGTACTCGTGGGCCGGCTAAGGCACGCCTTGTCCGGCGAACCGTATTAGTGATTCCGGCTTAATTAGTTGATTAAAACGGGCTCCGATCCGGAGACTTATTTTGGCCAATCGTGACATCCACGAAGGGCGCTCCGAATCCGGAGGATTATTCGGCCCTAAGGTGTCATGCACCAAAGGGGGCTCCGAATCCGGAGACTTAATTTGGCCAATCGTGACATCCACGAAGGGCGCTCCGAATCCGGAGGCTTATTCGGCCCTACGGTGTCATGCACCAAAGGGGCTCCGAATCCGGAGACTTATTCGGCCCTAAGGTGTTATGCACCAAAAGGGGCTCCGAATCCGGAGACTTAATTTGGCCAATCATGACATCCACGAAGGGCGCTCCGAATCCGGAGGATTATTCGGCCCTAAGGTGTCATGCACCAAAGGGGGCTCCGAATTCGGAGACTTAATTTGGCCAATCGTCACATCCACGAAGGGTACTCCGAATCCGGAGGCTTATTCGGCCCTACAGTGTCATGTACCAAAGGGGCTCCGAATCCGGAGACTTATTCGGCCCTAAGGTGTCATGCACCAAAGGGGGCTCCGAATCCGGAGACTTAATTGGGCCAATCGTGACGTCCACGAATGGGCGCTCCGAATCCGGAGGCTTATTCGGCCCTAAGGTGTCATGCACCAAAGGGGGCTCCGAATCCGGAGACTTATTCGGCCCTAAGGTGTCATGCACCAAAGGGGGCTCCGAATCCGGAGACTTAATTGGGCCAATCGTGACATCCACGAAGGGTGCTCCGAATCCGGAGGCTTATTCGGCCCTAAGGTGTCATGCACCAAAGGGGGCTTCGAATCCGGAGACTTAATTGGCCCAATCGTGACATCCACGAAGGGCGCTCCGAATCCGGAGGCTAATTCGGCCCTACGGTGTCATGCACCAAAGGGGCTCTGAATCCGGAGACTTATTCGGCCTAAGGTGTCATGCACTAAAGGGGGCTCCGAATCCGGAGACTTATTTGGCCCTAAGGTGTTATGCACCAAAGGGGGCTCCGAATCCGGAGACTTAATTTGGCCAATCGTGACATCCACGAAGGGCACTCCGAATCCGAAGGATTATTCGGCCCTAAGGTGTCATGCACTAAAGGGGGCTCCGAATCCGGAGACTTAATTTGGCCAATCGTGACATCCACGAAGGGCGCTCCGAATCCGGAGGCTTATTCGGCCCTACGGTGTCATACACCAAAGGGGCTCCGAATCCGGAGACTTATTCGGCCCTAAGGTGTTATGCACCAAAGGGGCTCCGAATCCGGAGACTTAATTTGGCCAATCGTGACATCCACGAAGGGCGCTCCGAATCCGGAGGATTATTCGGCCCTAAGGTGTCATGCACCAAAGGGGGCTCCGAATCCGGAGACTTAATTTGGCCAATCGTGACATCCACGAAGGGCGCTCCGAATCCGGAGGCTAATTCGGCCCTACGGTGTCATGCACCAAAGGGGCTCCGAATCCGGAGACTTATTCGGCCTAAGGTGTCATGCACCAAAGGGGGCTCCGAATCCGGAGACTTAATTGGGCCAATCGTGACGTCCACGAAGGGCGCTCCGAATCCGGAGGCTTATTCGGCCCTAAGGTGTCATGCACCAAAGGGGGCTCCGAATCCGGAGACTTAATTGGGCCAATCGTGACATCCACGAAGGGCGCTCCGAATCCGGAGGATTATTCGGCCCTAAGGTGTCATGCGCCAAAGGGGGCTCCGAATCCGGAGACTTAATTGGGCCAATCGCGACATCCACGAAGGGCGCTCCGAATCCGGAGGCTTATTCGGCCTACGGTGTCATGCACCAAAGGGGCTCCGAATCCGGAGACTTATTCGGCCCTAAGGTGTCATGCACCAAAGGGGGCTCCGAATCCGGAGACTTATTCGGCCCTAAGGTGTCATGCACCAAAGGGGGCTCCGAATCCGGAGACTTAATTGGGCCAATCGTGACGTCCACGAAGGGTGCTCCGAATCCGGAGGCTTATTCGGCCCTAAGGTGTCATGCACCAAAGGGGGCTCCGAATCCGGAGACTTATTCGGCCCTAAGGTGTCATGCACCAAAGGGGGCTCCGAATCCGGAGACTTATTCGGCCCTAAGGTGTCATGCACCAAAGGGGGCTCCGAATCCGGAGACTTAATTGGGCCAATCGTGACATCCACGAAGGGTGCTCCGAATCCGGAGGCTTATTCGGCCCTAAGGTGTCATGCACCAAAGGGGGCTCCGAATCCGGAGACTTAATTGGCCCAATCGTGACATCCACGAAGGGCGCTCCGAATCCGGAGGCTTATTCGGCCCTACGGTGTCATGCACCAAAGGGGCTCCGAATCCGGAGACTTATTCGGCCCTAAGGTGTTATGCACCAAAGGGGGCTCCGAATCCGGAGACTTAATTTGGCCAATCGTGACATCCACGAAGGGCACTCCGAATCCGGAGATTATTCGGCCCTAAGGTGTCATGCACTAAAGGGGGCTCCGAATCCGGAGACTTAATTTGGCCAATCGTGACATCCACGAAGGGCGCTCCGAATCCGGAGGCTAATTCGGCCCTACGGTGTCATACACCAAAGGGGCTCCGAATCCGGAGACTTATTCGGCCCTAAGGTGTTATGCACCAAAGGGGCTCCGAATCCGGAGACTTATTCGGCCCTAAGGTGTTATGCACCAAAGGGGGCTCCGAATCCGGAGACTTAATTTGGCCAATCGTGACATCCACGAAGGGCACTCCGAATCCGAAGGATTATTCGGCCCTAAGGTGTCATGCACTAAAGGGGGCTCCGAATCCGGAGACTTAATTGGGCAATCGTGACATCCACGAAGGGCGCTCCGAATCCGGAGGCTTATTCGGCCCTACGGTGTCATACACCAAAGGGGCTCCGAATCCGGAGACTTATTCGGCCCTAAGGTGTTATGCACCAAAGGGGCTCCGAATCCGGAGACTTAATTTGGCCAATCGTGACATCCACGAAGGGCGCTCCGAATCCGGAGGATTATTCGGCCCTAAGGTGTCATGCACCAAGGGGGCTCCGAATCCGGAGACTTAATTTGGCCAATCGTGACATCCACGAAGGGCGCTCCGAATCCGGAGGCTAATTCGGCCCTACGGTGTCATGCACCAAAGGGGCTCCGAATCCGGAGACTTATTCGGCCCTAAGGTGTCATGCACCAAAGGGGGCTCCGAATCCGGAGACTTAATTGGGCCAATCGTGACGTCCACGAAGGGCGCTCCGAATCCGGAGGCTTATTCGGCCCTAAGGTGTCATGCACCAAAGGGGGCTCCGAATCCGGAGACTTAATTGGGCCAATCGTGACATCCACGAAGGGCGCTCCGAATCCGGAGGATTATTCGGCCCTAAGGTGTCATGCGCCAAAGGGGGCTCCGAATCCGGAGACTTAATTGGGCCAATCGCGACATCCACGAAGGGCGCTCCGAATCCGGAGGCTTATTCGGCCCTACGGTGTCATGCACCAAAGGGGCTCCGAATCCGGAGACTTATTCGGCCCTAAGGTGTCATGCACCAAAGGGGGCTCCGAATCCGGAGACTTATTCGGCCCTAAGGTGTCATGCACCAAAGGGGGCTCCGAATCCGGAGACTTAATTGGGCCAATCGTGACGTCCACGAAGGGTGCTCCGAATCCGGAGGCTTATTCGGCCCTAAGGTGTCATGCACCAAAGGGGGCTCCGAATCCGGAGACTTATTCGGCCCTAAGGTGTCATGCACCAAAGGGGGCTCCGAATCCAGAGACTTAATTGGGCCAATCGTGACATCCACGAAGGGCGCTCCGAATTCGGAGGCTTATTCGGCCCTAAGGTGTCATGCACCAAAGGGGGCTCCGAATCCGGAGACTTAATTGGGCCAATCGTGACATCCACGAAGGGCGCTCCGAATCCGGAGGCTTATTCGGCCCTACGGTGTCATGCACCAAAGGGGCTCCGAATCCGGAGACTTATTCGGCCCTAAGGTGTCATGCACCAAAGGGGGCTCCGAATCCGGAGACTTATTCGGCCTAAGGTGTCATGCACCAAAGGGGGTTTCGAATCCGGAGACTTAATTTGGCCAATCGTGACATCCACGAAGGGCGCTCCGAATCCGAAGGCTTATTCGGCCCTAAGGTGTCATGCACCAAAGGGGGCTCCGAATCCGGAGACTTATTCGGCCCTAAGGTGTCATGCACCAAAGGGGGCTCCGAATCCGGAGACTTAAGTGGGCCAATCGTGACATCCACGAAGGGCGCTCCGAATCCGGAGGCTTATTCGGCCCTAAGGTGTCATGCACCAAAGGGGGCTCCGAATCCGGAGACTTATTCGGCCCTAAGGTGTCATGCACCAAAGGGGGCTCCGAATCCGGAGACTTAATTGGGCCAATCGTGACATCCACGAAGGGCGCTCCGAATCCGGAGGCTTATTCGGCCCTACGGTGTCATGCACCAAAGGGGCTCCGAATCCGGAGACTTATTCGGCCCTAAGGTGTCATGCACCAAAGGGGGCTCCGCATTCGGAGACTTAATTGGGCCAATCGTGACATCCACGAAGGGCGCTCCGAATCCGGAGGCTTACTCGGCCCTAAGGTGTCATGCACCAAAGGGGGCTCCGAATCCGGAGACTTAATTGGGCCAATCGTGACATCCACGAAGGGCGCTCCGAATCCGGAGGCTTATTCGGCCCTAAGGTGTCATGCACCAAAGGGGGCTCCGAATCCGGAGACTTAATTTGGCCAATCGTGACATCCACGAAGGGCGCTCCGAATCCGGAGGCTTATTCGGCCCTAAGGTGTCATGCACCAAAGGGGGCTCCGCATTCGGAGACTTAATTGGGCCTAAGAGGCTTGAAGGAGAGTGACAAAGAAAATCGATTTTCATTAAAACGTGGTACCAGTACAAGCATCAGATCCCACAAGTCGGGTCCGTAAATGGATCTTCATAAAGTCTACGTTCGCGCGGATTGCGGTGAGCCACGGATCTTCTCAATGCCACGGTCTGTTGGGATGCGCATAAGCTGATGGTAGGTGTTGGGGACAGCCTTCATGATATGCAACCAGGGGCGCCCCATGATGGCATTATACGGCGACAGAAGCTTAACAACCAAGAATTCCACGTCAACCGTTTTTGAGCCCGCTCGGACAGGTAGCACGACCTTCCCCAACGGGTACTCTGGATTCGTGTTGAAGCCGAACAGTGGCTGAGACGACGGTGATAGGTCCGACTCGTTGAGGCCGAGTTCAACAAAAGTTCTATAGTACAAGATTTCCGAAGTGCTTCCTGGGTCTATGAGAATGCGTTCAACGGTGAACTGACGTACGCGTAATTTGACGACCAAAGGATCGACGTGGCTGGCCACTGTTCCGACGAGGTCGGAGTCATCGAACTTAATTGTCGGAGTTTCTCTGGGCCTGCCGGTTGACATGTTGTGTTTTTGGGGAATTGGGTGCGATTGGATTGTATGCACGGTTGGGGATGCCGGCAGACCGTAGATTATGTGGATCACACCAAGCGGAGGTGAATCCTGTCTCAAGGCTAATGCTTTGGTTGGCCTTCCCTTGCTCACGTATTGCTGCAGTCGACCATCTTGCACCAGTTCCTCCAGATGATCCTTTAGCGCATAACAGCTCTCGGTTTCGTGGCCGTGATCTGTGTGGTATTCGCATCGTCTGTCCCTCCTCCGTGTGTCGGGAGGCCCCACCATCTTCGACGGCCACTTGAAAAATGGAAGGTGCTGGACTTTGGTCATTATTGCCGCGATCGGCTCTGTCAACTCTGTATACTTCTTGTCGGTTCGCCTTGAGCGTCTGCTGTCGACTTGTAGTTGTTCGTTCGTTCGGTGGGAGCACTGATCGCTTGATCGGCGGGAGTCCCGCCTTTTATCTCGCTTGGTTCGTTGCCGGGGCTCAAGGCTCGGTGGCGGCACGGAGCTTATTGGTCGAGCAATTTCGAGGAGGGCCGTTTTGCTGGAGATTTGTCCGGCTTTTATCCTCAGGGCATCATCTTCGACTTTACAATATTCTTCAACTTTCTTCATCAACGCCCAGACTGTTTTGGGGGGCCTTCTGGTCAGGAAACTGCGCAGAGCACTATCAGGATGTAAACCCATTTTGAAGGCGGTGATGGCCATGGAGTCATTGCAAGCGTCATCGACAAGGTTGAAGCACTCCCAATATCGTGCCGAGTACGCTCTGAGCGTCTCTCCCGACTGGATCTGCATAGCCCAGAGGGAGTCGGCCTATTTCGGTTGTACCTCGTTGGTGATGAACCTGGCCCTGAAGGATTTCTGCAGTTGTCGGAAGCTTTTAATCGAAGCTGGCTCCAACTTGTAATACCACCTGACAGCTAGTGGACCTAGGCTGCTAGGGAATATTCGGCACATGAGGGCTTCATTGTCTGCGTGCAGCGTCATGGCCTGTTTGTAATGACGGATATGATCAGTGGGGTCTGATTTTCCGTCGTAAAGAGTGAACGACGGAGCTTTGAATTTCTTGGACAGGGACGCCCTTGCGATCCGTCGAACGAAAGGATCGTGCTGGTCTTCTTCGTTTGAGCTGATTCTCCTGCGCTTGTTCCTTGTTCGCAGATCCTTTTCGGAGGAGCTGGAGGTTTCGGATCGTCCCCTTGCGTCGAGCTCCGTGGACGATGAGTTGGAGTTGCTATCGGTATCCTTTGGTCGGGCCCGAGGTCTTTGCCCGTCTGCCCTCGGAGGTCGCTCTGGTTCCTGGCGCATGGCCTCTCTAGATTTTGCTACCTCCAGGGCCAAATCTTGACGGAGTCGTTCGTTCTCAGCGATCATGTTCTCGAGCCTTTGTTCGTTCTGCTTTGCTTGTTCTATGATAGCCTGCATTGTTTCTTGTGCTGAAGTTGTTGGCGAATCGAAGTTCAAGACGCGTCGTGCCGCGATGGTTTCTTTTCCGAGCATATTAGCTGGGGTGAGGTCGTCTGCCTGTGTGATCTCGTCGGTGGCTATCGGAGGATCTTCGGTCACGCCTTCCATGGATGTATTCGAGTATTCCCACAGACAGCGCCAATTGTGGGGAAGTGGTTTGGAAATACTCTTCAGATCCTGGAAGACGCCAATGATCCTCAGCTAGTCACCTGCAAAGATACAAATACTCCGGTCGGGGGTGCCGGAATTAGCACTCCGACGGACAAGTCAGTTCTTCTACTCAAGAAAGCTTGTTCACTAAGTTTTTAGAAGTGATTCTTACATACCTTTACTAGTCTATTGCTATTGTATTTATACTCGTTTCTTCTGATCCTCGGGGCCAGGGCCTACTTTTTCAATCATTATCTTTTCCACTATTCGGCTCTAGGGATCCTTCCCCATTTGGCCTATTTATCCTGTTCGGCCCCTTATCCTTGCGGGATATCTGCCGTCTAGCGTCAAGCTTCTGAAATATACCTCCTTCATCTTCGCCAACTATTCGGCTACCATAACAACAAATCCAAGATTTTACATATATATATATATATGGCTTTGTTTTCGGAGAGAGTCAACAGTGGCCTAATTATATTTGTTTTTCCCGAAGTTGAGTGAAGCAGCAGCAGCACTTTTTGATCAATTGATTGGTGAGATAGTGCTTAGGTGAAATTTGGTGGAATCAATTCTTGATTTTCGGCTACTGTTGGTGTGAATATTCGGCTGCTTTGTGTGGGTTGATTTGGAGTATTATTTTGGGTCTTCTACAATTTTGGTTTCTGAAGATTTTGGTTCATCTATTTGGTGAGGTCTTTCCTCTTATTTATTTGTGATTATTTGGAATTCACCTAAGGGTGGTTTGTGAGACCATTCGTGTCTTGTTTGTAATCGTTTGGAAACTGTTTGGTTGATAGTGGAATCGGATTTCGATCCCGTGGACGTACCTCACATTGAGGGAACCACGTAAAAATTCTTGTGTTGCTTTTGATTTAATTTTTCCGCATTAGTTTTTATTCTCAGTGATTGATTTACTTGTGGGGAATTATAGATTTTCCCTAACACAAGTACCACCTTAGCCTCTTCTTTTCTATCAGCGACTTCCTTCCCTATTACAACCTCTCTTCAACTTTTCTTGTTGTGACTCCACAATCTCTCTAGTAGGACCTATTCTCCCAATCCTACCATTGTGAAAAAAATAAAGAGAAATAAAGTACAAGGTTTAAGGAAGATAGTTGTTGGTGGGTAAGAAGAGTTAGGAAGGAGTTAGGGATGGCATGGAGGATGTTGGTTTGCCATTAAGAAAGAAAAAAAACAAAATGCAGGGAGTTCATCTTGGCAGAATGACCCAGGATACCCAGATCCGGATAAAGGAGGCTCGGAGAAAGGTTGTAGAGTGGCACCAACAGTTATGGCAGTGGAAAGAGGCAATAATGGTGGTGGGTGATAGAGGTACTGGTGAAGGGGTGGGAGTTATAAAAATTAGAATTTTAAGAGTACAGAAATTAAAATTTTTAATTTTTTAAGTTCTAGATACTTTTTAATAATTTTAAAATGATAAACTTTTAATAAAAAATATTTTTATTGTGTAAATAGAACCTTCCACTTAAAATAGAATTTTATTGGATTGTGCTAGTCTTCGGTGTATTATTGAAGAGTCCTATCCTGGTTGGTAAGCTCACCATTGGTCTTGATGATTCAATAATTTATATAACCTATTCATTTGATTGCATTTAGTTTATTTTAAAAATACATTCATCCTTAATTTTTTCAAGACAAATTTGATCAAATAAAGAGTTACGATCGTATCCCTCTTCGACTTCCTCAACAACCCTATCTACACTTTTGTGGGTGTGGGTATTCACACCCGATGTCTAGAAGTTAACTGAAGACTATGGGTTGTCTGTGGCCACCACTGTTGATCTTCGTTCGTTGGCGGCTAAGTGCGGCATGATCGAGCTTCGCAATGCGAGGTTAAAGAACTTGGTGAGAGAGGTGCTGGGGAAGGAGATTGAGAAGCCCAAGAGGATTACGATGAGTAGGTGGGACAATGAGTGGCTCTACTCTGAACAGGTTCAGTATGCTTGCATTGATGCTTTTCTTTCTTTTGAGATTGGAAGCTGTTTGAATGCAGCTAGGTTTTAGATTTATTAGGAGTAATATGGGTTTGAATTTGAAATTAGGAATTTATTGTTTTTTGGGGTTTGATGGAGATTTGGTATGGTTTTGTTTATATTGGGATCTCTGTTTGATGGATTTGGATGGTGGGTTTTGTTTACTAGTTGGAGAAGTTTATTATGATTTGCAATTTGGATATGTTTGATGATTGATTGATACGTACTATACTTCTATCTTGTTGGGCAAATACATGATTGTTGATGCCTGAGTTGCATTGCCCTAGCATATAAATGGTTTCTTATTTCTGTCTTTAATTAGGGAATATATTGTTTTGCGTAGTTACTACATTATTTGTATGGCAACCCATGCCATACAATATATATTGATGGTAGTGTGGATCCCAAATTTGGAGCGAGTATTTTTACTATTTTTGCACTTGTTGCCCTATTTTTTTTTATGTGTATAAAGTTGAGAGCAGTGGGGGTTTGTCTCTGTATAATATTAGAACTGCAGAGACCGTGGATGCAACTCTAGTTTTGGGGTAAATCTTGTGTTCGTGTGTATGCGTGTGATTTACAATTCTTATACATTTGTTTTTCTTTGTTTTTTGTGTCTCATTGATCTTAGTTAGGTGTTTGTTATGAATTCTTGACATGTGATGTGTATGAAACATTATGGTGGTCATAGTGGATGTTGTCAAAATGATAGTCATGAGAGGCATAATTGAATTGGTGGCTCAAATTTGAGGGAGTGAAGAGAGGGACTAGCAGAGGGAGGGGATGTGAAGATAGTCGTGGTGCGCGATCAGTGTTGTAAAAGGTGTGCCTAGGCTCAAGGCACAGTGAGGCGCAGCTCATGTGGTTCGTACATGGCGAGGCAAATGCCCATTCAATGAGCCGCAACAAGGCACACTAGTTGCACGCTTCATTGAAGATTCTGCATTTCTTTTTCATTTTTAATATCAACTTTTGATTTTTATTTTTTTTTAACACATTAGACTTATATATGCTGCAACAAAGGATTGAAACTCTTCTTGCTTTTCTTCACAAATCTGGGATCTTTTTTCTTTTTTTTTTCTCCTCCCTTATTTTTGATTGTTTCTTTTTTTCTTCTTCTTCTTCCATACCTTCTGGGTTCTTTTTTTTTTTTTTTTTTTGCTAACTAGGCTACTTCTTTTTCACATTGTTGCTTCTATTTTTTTTTTCTCCTCTGCTCTAATTTTTCTTATCTTCTTCTTCTTCTCCTTCGTCTTTATGATTTGTTGCTCCTTCTAGTCTACTTCTGTTCTGAAGTTTTCCTATCTTTGCTGCTGTGTGATTATTTTTCTGAATTTTTTTTTTTTTTAGGGGGGAGGGGGGGGGGGAATTTGTGATTTGGTGAATCTTGATTATTTTGCATTTGTAATGATATGTGCTTTTATGGCTTTGGAAATTCTTGTACAATACGCCTTATTTTTTTCTTTTTTTCTTTATCTCGGTGTTATTAATTATTAATTCCTAAGAAGGATGGATACGAATACGTAACACGACACAGACACGTGACACGATACGAATACGATACAGACACGCCGACACGTTAATTTTCAAAAAATAGATGACACAACACGTGGGGGACACACTTGAATATATAATTTTATATATTTATTATATATTAAATATATGAATATAACATTCAAAGATAATAAAAAAATGTAATATGACACTAATTCGTATAAATTTATATGATTTTTATTTTATTATTGTATCTTTGTTTTGTTCAAACTATTAATTAGTTTCACATATGTCTAATCGATAGACACGTGTGTCCTCCAAGTGTCCAAAGAGTGTTCGGGTCTTTAAAAAAAATTAAAAATAAGACACGTTTTGAAGAGTGTCGGACATGTGTCGAGGAAGTGTCCAAAGAGTGTTGATATCTGACACGGACACGACACGTATACGTCACCTTCTTAGAAGTGTCCATACTTCTCAGGTGAATTCTTTTATTTTTGCTTACGTTGAAGTTTTAATTATTAGGCTATATTAATTTTTATCTATTTTTTTACTTAAAAGGTGCCTTGCTTCAATGAAGCGTGCACCTCGCTTTGCGCCTACTCTCCAAGAGACCTTTGGTGCCTTGGTGTGCCTTGAGCCTTTAAAAATATTGAATATGACATCAGTAACAGTGATTAAGTAATGGAACTAGTGGCAGAATACTGGTGTTGTGGTGTCAGAATTTTGTATGATAAGATGAGGTTTATTAATCAAACTGTCGAATATTTGAATTAGGCAATGTGTTAATAATATTACCATGTCGCTCATTGATTGATTACTAGGAATTGCTGATGATATCTTTTGGAGTAGGGTTATTATCTAAAAACTTGTTTGGCTAGAGAGAGTTTATTAGGAAATGGAAGTTAGAAATCCAATAGGATTACTTGTAGTAGGCAGACCATGGGTGGCTTTAGTAAGCCCTACTTGGGTACATATTTGTTTCCAAATTGAGAGTTAAAATGCAAGGAATTGGAGTAATGAGTTTATTGTGGAAGTACTGGAATATGTAGCATTGGACACCTCCCCAAACCTGCTGAAAAAGACCAAAACCACCTCCCTCACAGGACCACCATATCCAACTACAGGGGATATTATGAAAAAGAAACAGAATCATCGTAAGGGAACCTGAAGCCACAATGGTGTAGGTAGATTGCTTGTTTTGGAATTTAATGGAAAAGATGAACAAGTTTTGAGGAAATCAGTGAATCTTGAAGAAAATGATAATCACTTCCTCATGGGTGATGCCGGGGACCTTCTAAACTCAAATTCTGTTTGGAAGAATATTGATGGAGTAGGGTAAATTATAGTAATAGATAGATTCCTTATCTTTTGGCATATGTGCCTATGAACTAGCTAAGAAAATTAGTACCAAAAATAAGATAAGTAAAGAACAACATACAAATAAATTATAACTAAACCATATACCTACTTGATTAAAGAATATTTAGATCAAGAGAAAAGTGGGGCAAGAGTTTGATATTAATATTTTCTCTTTCTTTTTCAATCGTTGTGTGAACAAACAAAAAGGAACAAGCTCACACATGTTTTTTGTGTGCGAATAAGTTTTCTATAAGATTTTTTTCAAAAAAAGTTCTCTATAAGATAAGAATTTTTTTAAGACTGTGTTTGGTTCATGAGTTTAAGTAGAGATTTAGAAACAAAAGAGAAAAAGTGTGTAAAATATAGTTATATTTCATTGACATTTCACTTACATTTTTATTCTCTTTCAAATTCTTATCTAAATTTATGAACCAAACATAACCTAAAGTTGATTATATCATGGTTTTTGAGTTCAGAGTGTGCTCTCCTATGCAATGCTTTCAAGCCATTCAATAAAGTTAAGTAGTGACTCAAGCAATACCATTTTTTCAATCTAGAATTTTCTTTTGTTAATTTAGACATATTTACTCTCTAATAAGTTACATTTTTATCAATTTCCTCATAACATACAATTCATGGTTATGAATTAGCTAAACAAAGATAGTAACAGAGGCTAGATAATAAATTGCATATTTAAAATATGCAATTTTAAAAAAAAAGTCACATTAATAGTACATCAACAATAGGTCATATTTATAAAAAAAAAAACAAAAAACAAAAAACAAAAAACAAAAACAAAAACAAAGAAACAATAACTCACATCAAATAATAATGGCATTGTTACAATTACACATAAAGCACACTTACACATTCAAACACAAATTATTACATGGCTAATAATAAAGTTAATTCAGTTGTACCACAAAACAAAAAGCACAATCAACCCAGCAATACCACATAAAGACACTCTAACACAAACCTAGCAATACCACATAATAGCAAACAAATTATTCAAGTTGGGACAATAGTTTTTTTTTTTTTTTTTTTTGGTTTTGTTTTTTGTTTTTTTTGTTTTTATTTTCAAAGTTCAGACAAAAGTTAAAATGAAATCATAACGACTAAACAGTTTTTCATAAATAAGAACACCTTGTAAAGTTGTAGCCGGTTCTTGCATAAATAGGGTTGCTATCTACTTCTCCAGCTTCTTGATCTTCATAGAAATTGAGTGGATCCTTCTACGTCCTATTTATCAAGAACAACATACCTAGCAAAACATTTGCGATCAAATTTTGAAAACGAATACATGCTACTTAAAAGCAACCACATTCAATGTGCTTTATACAAACCCAGCAATAGATAAAATGTAATCGTAACAACTAAACAGATTGTTTATATATAAGAACACCTTGTAGCCTTAGTTTATTCATACATAGGGCCAAAATCTCTTTCTCCAACTTCTTTATTAAGAAAAGCATACCTAGGAAATCAACAGCAATCAGATTTTGAAAATGAAACACATTAAAGACTAGTTGAAAGCTACTACATTCAATGTGCTTGTGTAGAGTCCAGATCCTCTACTTGCTCTCTTTACTTGCCTCCCTATTTGCAATGGTGGAGATGCACCCTAAGATGATCCAACGGCAAGTAGAGGATCCTAATGCAACATGTTTTACGCTTGGCAATATTTATTATCAAGTTAATAATGGAGGTCAAACATCTATGCAATATAGATGCTCGATAATACATATTACATCTTTTGTTAAGGCATTGCCAAATAGAAAAATTAAATTTGGTTTCACGTAAGAGTTAAATATCTATCTATTTACACTGACTTCTCCTAAGATTTGAAGGATAAATACAACTCCCATAGTTTTTGCATAATTTCATTAACTTCTCTTTTAGTAAGGTTGAAACGACCGGAATGAATGTAAATGGTTTGAAAACACAAAGATAAATAATGTAAAATAGATATTTCAATGTAAAAGAGATAACATTAATTTTCAATCCATATGATTAATAAATTATCAATGAAAAAGGAGCTAAGTGTTTTGTGAATTAAAACATTAAGAGAGTCTAATATAATTATGCTAAATTTGTAAAATTTATTGTACTTTCTTTAAATCTCAAAGGAGGTTAGTGTAATTTTTCCTAATAAATTTTTGTTTTGAAATTTTGAAAAAGTAATTGGGTAAAATATTTATACTAGGAATGGGTCTATCGATAATTTTTCCATTTGGATTGCACAGAGCTCTCATTGGGCTTCTTAATAGTTCTCCAATTATTTTTAGGAGTAATGCCACAATGATTATGTCTTTATATCTCATTTGGTTTATCATGGGATGTGTCATCATTATATTGGTAATAAACATAAGTGACGGGATTCATTCAACTAATGTATTTATGACAAATGAGATACTAAACCCTATATGGCATAAAGACATGGTCATTGTTGTATTACTCCCAAATATAATTAGACTGATTTGATAATTACAACATCATTTTATCATCTTTATCTTCAAAAAAATAAATTTCATTTCTTTTGAAAGCAAAGATGATAAAATCATATTGTTACAATTATCAAATAAACTTAAATTTTTATAAATGACTTACGCACCGTGTTTATAAACTGAAAGGTTCAAATCCTCATAGTGGAATCTGTACAATCCAAAAGGCCAACTGTTGAGAAGACCATTCATTGTATATTGTTTCTATTTGAGGTAGCTTGGAAAGAAAATTGCTTTAGCAAAGAATTATTCATACAAAAGTTTCTATTGAGAACAATACCTATATCACTTTCAAAATTAGATTTATAGCAATAGATTGTTATTTCTTCAGAAATGTAGGGTGTGCTTGGTTTGGTTTTGGGAGACAAATTTTCAAAAACAAAAAAAAGTTTGGGAGAGTTTAGAAAAAATTTTGGTTTGTTTGGTTGCATATTTTGGAAATAGTTTTAGAGTATAGGAGTTTGGAATGATTTGATATTTTGTTGTAATTGAGTAGATGTGTATGAGAGAAAAAGTGATTGAGAATGAGAGAGGAGAGATGAGAGAGAAAAAATAATTGATTGAAATATAGGAGAGAGAAAGTGAGGCTCCGTTTGGTAAGCAGTTGAAATTATAGTTCCACCGATTCATTTGAGTGTGTTGTTTGTTTTGAACTTTCAAATCATCATCCTACACTCATTTTTTAAAACTCAATTCAAAATATAATCATTACTTTTCAAAACTCATAACCAAATACATAATTCAAAACTCAATTCAAATCAATATTTTAATTTTGTTAAGATTTTAACTATTTTAATATTTAAATATCTTACGATTTTTTAAATATTTTAATTTTTTGAATATTTTTAAATATTTAATTTCAAAATATTACGATTTTAATTTTTTAAATTTTAAAATATTTTATAAAAATAAATTCAAACTCTATTTTATAAAAATATTTTTAAATATTTTAATTTTTTTTAATGTATTTGGTTACGATTTGAGTGTAGAGTTGTGAAAGTAGTGCGAAATTTCGAGTTATGTGTTTGGTTATGAGTTTTAAAAATAATTTCTTAATTGAGTTTTGTTTTATGTGTTTGGTTACGATTTGAGTGTAAAGTTGTTTGTAAATTTAAAATATTAACATTTTAAATTTTTTGAATATTTATTTTGAAAAAAAAATATTTCCTTTGTAGTATTTTCAATTAAAAAATTGATTAATGTTATTTTCTGTTAATAATAAATTTTTTTAATTGAATTTTAAAAAGAGTTTGTTATGAGTGTTGATCAAAATTTTCAATAGTGTGAAAGTAGTGTTTTTTGTCATGAATTATAACAATTTGAATTAAGTGTTGAAAATTCTTTCCAAAATTCATAACCAAACAAATTTTCTTACTTTACATGTCAAATCAAACTTTCAAAACTCAATTCCACACTCAATTCAACACTCTATTCAAAAATCATAACCAAACAAATTTTCTACACTCAAATCATAATTTCACAACTTACAAACTCAAAATACAACTCATACTCTCAAATCATATTTACAAAATTCTACCAAACGCAACCTGAGTTTTTACCTATGTCTCTCAAAAGCAAACCAAACAAGGGCGTAACCTTATGAGTAACTGAACCTAAGATGAAATTTCGGTATGAAAAAAACTTAACTGGCATTTGTTCTAACTGAACTAAACTCATCCCAGTGAGTTTTTACCCATTTCTTTGGGGCTCAATTGGCATTGCTTTTAAAGACAAACTTTTTTTATTGAATTAGTGATAAAGAGTTTACTATCAATGATTTTGTGTATATATATATATATAGATATGAAACACCATCCAATAAGACTTCATCTTGACATAATTTCAGATTAATATGTTTGTACTGTCCATAAATGTAATTAATTTTATAAATTTATGCTCCGTTTGGTTCAGTAAAATATCTTATGTGAAAAAGATTTTTGTTTTGTTTTAAAAAGTCATGGTTAGAAAATAATACATTGAAAATATTTTCCAATATTTAGTTGGAACTCTGAAATAACGGTTACTAATAGTCATGGTGTGTTGTAGTGATGGTGGTGGTGGTGGTAGTAGGATGTTGGGGAAGAAAAAAGAAATAACTCGTACAAACATATTGGTTAGCGAATTATTTGTGATAATAAATCATCATAATTTGAACAAGATAAACCTACCTTAAAATAGAGAATAATAATAAACTCTCGTATTTGATATCAAATCAGTTTATTTTGAACTTATCTGGCCAATGAAATGAATTCTGTATATAGTAACATGAAAATTGTACTATATGAAAGTAAAAATTGATGAATTCTGTCTAAACTTTGGCCAACTTAACAGTCTATTAATTTATCCTTATTCCGGATCCCTCAAGCAATTTTAGGAGAATTGGACAGATTGCAGAGGAAATTTCTCTCTTTAATACAATTTTTTTTCTTTAACCGACAAAAAAAAAAAGTATTTATAGCGACCCCGGTCTTTTTCCTTTTGGTTGTTGTACCCGGACTTTTGTTCCGTAGATTCATTGGTTATTGTATTGTTGTTGTTGTCCTTTATTTTCCCTATTTTGAGTTATGGGTTGTGTTTGGCAGATTTGTTACAGGTTGGTTGGTTGGAAACCAAGTGTTGCTGTCCAGATTTTTGGACCTTCGCTCGAGCGAGGAGTTGTCGCTCGAGCGAGCTATTGTTTTTGTTCTTCGCTCGAGCCAGGGTTTGGTCGCTCGAGCGAGAGTCTTGCGTCTGGGCTTAGGACCTGAGAGTTGTGTTTCTTGGCTCGAGCGAGCTTCCTTCGCTCGAGCGAGCGACGTGTATGTTTTCGAGTTCTTCGCTCGAGCGAGCATTTCGTCGCTCGAGCGAGTTTCTGGGTTGCAGACCTGAAGCATCGAGTTTTTGGCTCGAGCGAGCTTTTCTTCGCTCGAGCGTGGGTTTTTGTGTCTGGTCGCTCGAGCGACCAAGTCTTCGCTCGAGCGAGCCTATCAGGTTTAAATACGCAGCAGCGTGTTTCAGATCAGTTTTTTCAGCCCCTTTCAGATTCTAAAACCCTAACTACGAGTTCTCTCTCCCTACTCACCTTCTCTCTTAGGTTTGACCTATTAGAGTGCGTTTCTAACCTAGTTCCTTCTTAAAAGGTAGAGTGAGTCGAGGGCTTTCATTTAATCTGAAAAGTTGTTGGTTCGGAGCACTTTGGATTTTGGGCATCATCTTCATCTTCTCTTTTGGGTTATTTCTTTGAGGTAGGGATTTCCTACTCCATTTATACGCTTTAATCCTAAGTGGTGGTATTTTGGTATGTGGGGGTAGTTTGGTAATTTTGGAAGAAACCTTAGGGTTTTGTCATAGATTAATTTATATGATTAATTTAAGGGAAGATTGTGATATTGGGTAAAATTCATGAGATTGGGGAATTTAGTGGTTTAATGACGTATTTGGTAGTTTAAATACTACCTTTGAGAATATCGAAATTACATTTATATGTTATAGTTATTTCTTGCTTAGAAATAATTGTTTTGGGCTATCGGTGGAGGATAGCCATTGATTGTTGTAGACCTTGCATGCGGCTTAGGTTATATACTAAAATTGAGTCAATTGTTTGACTGTTGAGTTAATACAGAACATTCGCGTATTAATTATGTGTTGTATATGGCTAGTATTGATTTTGTTGCATATGCATTTGGTTTTGGAGGAGATAGGGGATGAATTCCACGGTTTAGGGGAAGATAGGGGATGGACCTCTAAACCGGACTTGTTGGGAGAAGATAGGGGATGGACTCCAGTAGCATCACTTATGTGTGTGCTTAATTATAATAGAAATATTTCTATTTGTTGTTGATATGATACATCACCACCATGTGTATCAGTTGGGAAGTAAGGAAGTGAATTTGATTGAGATTGGTATAACACCAGCATGTGTGTTTATTATGTTATGAGAAAGGTTTAACCTGATTTGTTATCCTTGTTGAGTTGTTTGGCCAGGTTCTGAGCCATGACTGTATAAATGGAAAGTAAAAGGTGTCATAGACCATGTGTCATAGACAACGTAGGCGTTTGTGTCGATGAATTGTAAATTGATTATCTTGTGTTAACCATGTATCGGGTGCTACTGCTTTAGTTAATTCTTATGCTTGGTTTAGTATTTCTCTACTGGGCTGTGGCTCACCCTATATGGGAACTTCATTTTCAGGTTCAGGTGGTTCATTACCTCCAAAGACTTAGCTTGTGAGGATTTGGACTTGAAGACTTGTCTTATTTGTTTTGGTTGTTTTATTTGAATTATGTAAACATTCAAGCCCAGGGCTTTATTTGTTTTGAGTTAGAACTCATGAAATTGTGTCCAAGTGTTGGCTTGGCAAGATGTAAGCCCGTAGGGCGTTTATTTTGATGTTTTATTTCGTAATACTCTGATGATTTAAATAATATAATGTTTTTCTTTTAATAATGCATGCCTTGTTTTATATTTAATGGGTTTTATTTTGAGGGCGTTACAGTATTTCTCTAATTCACACAAACAAATTTTGTAAACCACCAAAGAACAAAAAATATAACTCTTTACTTTACACAATGAAACGGTTTAGCAGAGTGTTAAGATTCTTAAAAGAAAATAAGGTGAATTGCACTGATAGTCTCTACATTTGGCCCATTGTGTCATTTTCGTTACACTTTTAATTGGCTCAATTTTAATCTTTAATTTTTTATTTTGAGTCAATTTGATTCAATTGATTACATACGTCATTAGGATTTTTTTTAACAGAGAATTATCACTGAGTTGGTTAAGATTAACTTATTGAGTTAATCTAGTTTACAATTTCACCCTAAAAGCAAGACACATGCCTTTCATGTGCGCATTTTTCATTTAAAAAAAAAAAAAAAAGGCTAGCAATTATAATCAATTTGACCAAATTAGGACAAAATCATAAATTCCGGATAAAAATCAAATCAGTTGAAATTATAATTATTAAAATGACACAAAAACTAAAATATAAAGACTATTATCAGTATAATTTGCCCAAAAAAATATTATTTGAAAACCCTCAAACCAAATATAAATATATACACTAAAAATTTAAGATATGAGCATAAACAGATAAACCCACAGTATATTTGTCAACAGGATGAAGAGGCATTTGGTGTAATATTTTTTTTTACTTTTACTTTATTATTATTAATTAAATTTGTTTATTTTTTATTTAGTGTGTATAGCAATAATGCATACCTTTTCTAGGAAGAGACTGGCGATGCACCGCAACAAATGGTAAATATTACTCCCCTTCCACATCATAACCTGCATGTGGCAAGTATCAAATGATTACTAATAATCAACACCACCTCCCCTATCGAATATCACTTATTAGAGGTGGCTTAACTATTAAGTTTTTAAACAGTCACTTTTGACCCACAATAAAGAGAAGAAAAAAAATTTATTTAAGGACTCAACTTTTCGAAAATAGATTGACAGTGTCAGTCACCACATTCTATTTTTGCTTATATAATCGCATAGATAGATAGATTTGAAATTTTTAATTAATCTCCTGCCAATTGGCAAAATATTGGCAAAAAAAAAAAAAAAAAACAAAGATAACCAAGTACATACCTTTGCGTTGTGTTTATATTATAAATTTGGATTGGGAGAAAATGGAAAAGGTAAATGGAAATAGAGAAAAAATTTAATATATATTTTTATTCACATTTTACTTACTTTTTTCTTCTCTTTCTAAATTCCTACCTAAAACTATAGTTTGTGTTTTAGATCTTGAATTCAGATAAGGATTTGAAAAGAAAAATGAAAAATAGAAAATATGAGAATAATGTGAATGAAATATGAGTTTTTTTTTTTTTTTTACTTTTCGTTTCCAAATCTCTCTCCAAATATCCAAACAGAGCATAAGTTAATGAATTAATCTATTGCTAACCAATACTATATTAGTGACTATCACGTTGTTAAGAAATTAGTGTATAATGCTCAAAATCTCGAGGATATACTATTATTTCCCGATATTATACCAATTGTTGGAGACAATAATAATATCTTAAGAATAAGAACATGCACACAGTTTATTAAGGATTGGTATTTTGGAGACACAATGTTATATTTAATTTCATTTTTTATCTCTTTTTATCATTTCTAGACACAAAAAAAATGGGATTCATATTCATAAATGCATATACAACCCATTTATTTGTGTATGAAAAAATGAGATAATTAGAAATATAATTATATGTAGCATTTTCTTATTATTGTTAGGGCAAATGACACTGGTAGTCTTTATATTTTGCCTTTTATATCATTTTGATCTCTATGCATTCAATTGACTCAACTGTCCCTTAATTTTAAACTTCCTGTCAGTCTAATCCAAGTGATAACAGCATTTGTATTTTTGATGAAAAATGATCACTAAATTACTTGAGGTTAACTCGCTGAGTTGAGTACATTTATAATTTTGACTTTAAAAGCATGGCATGTCACTTATATGTGTATTTTTTATTAAAAAACTAACAATTGAAAGCAATTGGATTAAATTGAGAAAAAATTATAAATTTAAAATTAAAATCGAGCTAATTAAAATTACAGAGATAAAAATGACAGAGAGATCAAAATATTGGGACTACTAACATAATTTGCCCTTGGGAAAAACAAAATGAGAGTGGTTTCTCAAGGTGCTATAGCTTCAATCATCACATGTTTTATGGTAAATGAAGCCAACAGGTCTGATTGGATGTAACTGAACCATGGATGACAACAGCTAAATTGTGGATTTAAATTCTTTCTAACACTTTTTTCCATTCAACAATTAATCATTATCACTAGTTGTGACTTTTGGATCAACTATTTTATGATGAATAGATGAAGAAAATGTTGGAAAGAATTTTCTTTCTTAAACCACTCGCATTTTGGGAAATGTCGATGTGGCAGGTATATAGGGTAGTGAAGTTGCTTTCTTGAGAGAAGCATATTTGCCTAGAAGTATAATTGGTTACCTCGATATTTGGGGCAGAAATCTACATGCAATTTGGAGATATGAATTTGGGATTCTGGAATTCCAATACACACGAGACTCGGAAGATTTTCAAGTTCCACGCTTAAGTTGTTGTCATTGTCGTCAACGTCATCATGATCATCTTCTTCTTCTTCTCTGGTAACAATCTTTTCTACTTTCTTGCAATTTCCAATTCTTAGATAATTTAGACGCACAAGGACCTTGACCGTGGAAATTGTGAATAGATATCTCAAGTTGTCACACCTCTCCACTTCTAGGGATTCTAGATTTCTGAAATAATGAGTTTGTTGGGAAACATTCTTCCATATATGCGTCAACTTGGGCAAATACATCAATTTCAAATCTTCTAAATCAATGAATATTGTTTCCGACCCTTGGAAGTCAAATATTGTTTCCAGTGAATCACACCACCATACCTTCAGCCGTTCTAGCCATCGTAGTCTTTGCATTAAATTCGACGAGATCACATTTGATAATTTCCCGCAACATTGGACCAACATGAATCTCACTTGGTCAAGGCGGTCAACTTCAAGTTGGTTGTGCCACATCTCTATTGATCCATTTATGTCTCTGATGATAAGTGTTTGAAAATGGTCTCTGAAAATAAACTGCAAGTCCATTAAACTTAACTGTGTTAGTGTAACTGACATTGTTACTTTACCCCAAACCTTCATTTTATTTATCAGTTTTGGGGATAGTTTGGAAATAAAACGAAATTTTAAACGAAGTTTTGGTGTCATATCAAAAACTTTCATTTGATCATAGACAGCAATTAATGGTGGCGATAACATTGATTCAAAATCAATTGATATTATTAAAAGAATAGAGATTAAATTAATTTTTGATTGATAGTTTGGGGACAAAATGATATTTTCTACCCCATAAAATACTTGCATAATGTAAGATACCCAACGACAGTTAAAATCTTTCTTGGTAAGTAAACATTTAAAAGATTAAATCATTAATATCTTTTACGTTGTATTTGGATTATGAATTTAGATAAGAAGTTGAAAAGAAAAAGAGAGAAAAAATTAGTTTATACTTTATTCACATTGTCCTCACCTTTTTCCTTTTCTATTTTAAAATTTCTACCTAAATCCATGATTCAAAATACAACCTTAGTATTTGAACAATATCCAAGGAAAATAAAGGGTTTAAACTTAGGACACAACTTGTTTTGTGCATGGAATTTAATTAAAGAAAAACAGCAGCATCCAAATGGTTTTATGTTCTGTTTAGTTCATAAATTTGAGGAAAAATTTGAAAAGGAAAAAAGAAAATATAAATAAAATGTGAGTGAAATATAATTATATTTTACCTAAATTTGACACACATTTTTTATTTATTTTTTTTTCTATTTTCAAATTTATGTCCAAATTCATGAACGAAACACAATCTTAAAATAGAATAGTCACACTCAATATGGTACAAGAACTTGTATGGAATCTGAAAATGAATTTTAGAATACAGTAGTCTATCATCAAGAAAACCTATAGTAAAGTAGTGCTTCAACCCAAAAATTAAATAGAGAAATCGCGTTTTCTATTTAAATTTTACACATCCAACTCTCTTCCTTAACGCCTGTTTAGACAGTTACCATCTCACTCTGTAAGTAGTATAAAAATGGAAAAATTACATGGTAGTCCCTAAATTTTGCTACTCCCACCTAATTTTTTATAAGTTGTATATATAAAAGTTTATGGGACATTTTTCACTTTAAATTCCAGTGTTTCAATTTTGATAAATTAAATCCTGAAATTTCATCCGTATTTCAATTTACACCCTCCGTCTATCTCCGTCTGTGTAAGGTAACGAGGGGTTTTAAAGTGAAAAACATTGGGGTTTAAAGTGAAAAATACGTAAAGTCTTGGGGTTTTTTTTTTGCGTATTTAACCATTTTTTAAAAATTAAAATAAATAAAAACAAAAAGGTTTAATTACAAAATAAATCCCAAAGTTTCACGTATTTTCACTTTAAACCCCAGTATTTTTCACTTTAAACCCCCTCTGTTACCTTACACAGACGGAGACGGACGAATGAGGCAAATTGAAATACGGATGAAACATTAGGATTTAATTTGTCGAAATTGAAACATTAGGGTTTAAACTGAAAAATACGTAAAACTTTAAGATTTTTTTTTATAATTAACCCAAAATTTATTTATAAATCTTTTTTATTTTTTTAAATATCATAGAGACTTGTAGAGTTTTTTTTTTTTCCCTGAGAAGGCTCCACTCATTAAGAAACAAGATCCAAAAAGTCATATTGTCACGATATCACGAGTACCAATATAAAATTATGGACTTTAGAACATTAAAAAATAAATAAATTACACACTTTGAATGGAGAATTTGAGTAGGGATAAATCAGTAAGATTCAAGAGACTTAAAAATCTTTAATAATATATCAAATTAGAGTAACGTTTTTATTCAGTTGGCAAAATTAATTGGAGGTGTTGTTGGGCTTCTAGGCCCATCACGAAGCCAACCTCAATGATCTGAGCCAATCATATCGAAGAACTATCAAGAAAATCAATCAGATTGTTTAGACAATTATAATTACATGATTAGATCACATTTGTCATATAGAAATGGACAACAATTATAATTTTATTATATACTATTTATTATTTTGAAAATAAATGTAATATAATAATGTAATTATAGTATTCAAATTAATTTAATTTTTTATAAGGATGATCTTCACAACTTGTCATAATTTTAACAAATACGGCAAACGGCCCCTTATAGAAATACCATAGGACACATTTTGTACATTAGACAAAATTAACACAAATTAAGGAGTGCATGACATGAAAATGAATTTGTTTATACAACAAAAAAAATACACAAAATAGGATTCCTTTAATATGTAAACTAGCCTATCACCCGTGCTATGCACGGATAATTATAGATATTTATATTTGTTTTAGATTTTTTTTAATATATAAATTATGTTTTTTAAGATTTTTTATAAAAATAATTTAACAATCTTATTACTAACCATAGTGTATGGGAGAAGTTGAAAAGGGTACTGCAGTAACTATACACAGATTGTATCTATAATTATTTGTATGAGAAGATTTTAAATGCTGATTAGGGAATTTTGACCAAATCAATCAATGCATGCATGTGGAACGACATGTGGATTGAACAAAGTTAATAAATGCTAATCAGGGGACAGATATTTATATTTGTTTTAGATTTTTTTTAATATATAAATTATGTTTTTTAAGATTTTTTATAAAAATAATTTAACAATCTTGTTACTAACTATAGTGTATGGAAGAAGTTGAAAAGGGTACTGCAGTAACTATACACGGATTGTATCTATAATTATTTGTATGAGGGGATTTTAAATACTGATCAAGGGATTTTAACCAAATCAATAAATGCAGGCATGTGGAAAGACATATGGATTGAAAAAAGTTAATAAGTGCTGATCAGGAGATTTTGACCAAATCAATAAATGCTGAGTTTTTTTTTAAAAAAAATAAAAAACTTAGAAAATTCAGATTGTGATATTGGAGCTCCTACAGGGCTTGGGTGTTAAAAATCCCCTTTTGCTTAATATATAGTATAGATAGATAGATGGGATAATTATAGATATTTATTTTTGTTTTAGATTTTTTTAATATATAAATTATGTTTTTTAAGATTTTTTATAAACATAATTTAACAATTTTATCACTAACCATAGTATATGAGAGAAATTAAAAAGGGTACTGCAATAACTATGCACAAGTTGTATCTATAATTATTTGTATGAGGGGATTTTAAATGCTGATCAGAGGATTTTAACCAAATCAATAAATGTAGGCATATAGAAAGATATGTGGATTGAAATAAGTTAATAAATGTTGATCAGGGGATTTTGATCAAATCAATAAATGTTTAGTTTTTTTTTTTAAATAAAAAATTTAGAAAATTCAAATTGGGATATTAGAGCTCCTACAGGTCTTGGGGTTTAAAAACCCTCTTTTGCTTAATATATAGTATAGATAGATAGATAGATAGATGTTTTTTTAAGATTTTTTATAAAATATAATTTAACAATCTTATCACTAGCCATAGTGTATAGGAGAAGTTGTAAAGGGTACTGCAGTAATTATGCACGAGTTGTATCTATAATTATTTGTATGAGAAGATTTTAAATGCTGATAAGGGGATGTTGACCAAATCAATAATGGTAAGCATGTAGAAAGACATGTAGATTGAAAAAAGTTAATAAATGTTGATTAGGAAATTTTGACCAAATCATTAAATACTGAGGATTTTTTTTTTTTTAAATCAAAAAATTAAGAAATTAGGATTGAGAGATTGGAGTTCTCACAAAACTTGTGGGTTAAAAACCCCTTTTACTTAATATATAGTATAGATCCCATATCTTAAAGTATAATGACTCCACCCAAAATAATTAGTTTTATTATTCTGCATCAATTAAAATATGTGTATTACACATTCAAAAAATATGTGACCAAAATTGAACTAGATGGGTATTGATTGACTAATTGAACATCTCAAACCGTTCAAATCAAGTGGGAGTTATGATCAAATCATGGTGGGGAATTAATACAATTTATCATCTCATATATTGTCAATATATTAGTTTAATAAAGAACACTCTGGTTAATCATTTAAATTTAAAATTAAAATTTGGGGGCAATTGTCTGAAATTATATATATATATATATATATATTATCCATAATGATAACAACAATTTCAAATATCATATAACATTTACCCATATATCTATTTGTCCATTTATTGTTCATCAATAAACTAGAATGGAGAACTCCAAGAATTGATGTTTACAAATTTGTTTACCTAATAAATCTTTGTTAAAAAATATGAAAGAGTGGTTGGGCTAGGTAGGTGCGTACGTTTGTCACAAGTCCCACTTTGGTAATTTAAATTGTTTTTTTTTTTTTTATAAAAGTCTTTGTGTATGGATCATAAAATATAATAATAATAAACTAATCATATTAATTCAATAATTAAAACAATATGATTTTATCATCTTTGTCTTCAAAAAATGGATTCAAAAAACTGGACGATCTTTCATTTTTTTTTTTTTTTTTTGAACATAAATATGATAAAATTACAATATTATGATTATCATATCAATATGATTTTTTAATTGATAATTTATGCACAAATCTCACAAAATAAACAATTTAGATTATCGAAATATCTTAACCGTTTATTTTATAGAGCCTTTTGCGTAAATCTTCCAAACAAAAAATTATCTCGATCTCATAATTGTAACATGTTCAATTTGTCATGTTTGTCATCTAAAAAAAATCGTTGGTCTATTTTCAAAAACACACATTTCCCATCCATTTTTCTTTGCAGGAATTGATAATTAATTAACGGTGAATGCTATTCTTTAAAAATTAACGTACCTTTCCATCGAAGAGATGGAGTTGAGACGAGGTTGAAAAGTCTGCCTTTTGTTGCTCTAGCTTGCGCTGAAATGCTGATGGGAGTACCTTCATTTTGGGACAGTTGATTACTTGTATTGTTTTCAACAACGATCCCTCAAACGTACAAGCCTTAGAGCAAAAACTACTAAGGTTTGGCAAATCACTGAGTATGAGACTACTCAGTTGAGGGAACATGATCATGTTTGTTATCACTGCATCATCTGCATTTGGTTCATTTCCAATGATTGACTCCATCATACCACATTCAGTTACCTTTATTTCTTGTAGTTTTACAAAAAGTTTGGCTAGAGAGTATGAGAATAGATTTCTCAAACTGTCACACTCATTTACTATTAAGGATCTTAGATTCTGAAAGCCTTGAATTCCCGGCGAATTGTCCTTCCAAACATGTGTCAACTTTGACAAACAACTTAGTTTCACCTTTGTTAGTGAAGGGAGTGCCATATCTAATATGCCTTCCCAAACAAGTCCTTCAAGGTCAAAGGCTACTCCGATAGATCGACAGTCCTCCACTTCAAGTACTTCAAGATTTTGCATGCCCTTAATTGAATTGGATGGGAAAAGAATACTTGAGAGCCCATTACTCAATTTAACCTCCATCTTTCTTAGTTTAGCTTCAAGTTCCCCAGGCCAAATTTCCATCAGATTCTCCATGTCAGAGATGGTCAATTCTTCAATGGTAGCCAATTTATCCTGTGAGTTCATTCACATGGTGTTACAAACATAACTAAGCACAAAAACTTGATTCCATTTTGTTTTCAAATTAATATATTTCATATTTGAATAATTAAATGTAAACAGTTCTTACAAATCTATTGCAATACATTTTTAGATCATTGACCTAAAAAACCTAACCCATTTTATTAGATTCTTGAATTTTCCAAATATAAAAATACACATTAAATTTATTTTTGGTATACTGAGAGTCTTAGGCCCCGTTTGGGAATAGGTTATTTTAGTTAGTTTTTTAACTATTTTAGTCTGGCAAAAAAAATTGTATTTAGCAAAATAATTTGCTTTTTTTTTTTTTGTAATTGATTTGATGGTTGTAAGAGAAAAAGTGAAATGATTATGATTCAGATGTGACATTTTGTCTTATTAACTATTTTAATCTATTTTATATTTATTAACTATTTTAACCCAAATTCAACTTTCCAAATAGGGCCTTAATCTAGATTCTTAATCCATCAGAATCTTAATACACCATAGATTCATAAATTTTCCAAATATAAAAATACACATTAATTAAATTCAAGGTTATGGGGCGTTGAATCAATCGGTAGATAAATGAGGTACAAGGATTTTTTTCATGGTTATCAGAATCTTTATTTAGATTGTAAGATCGTATGATTTTACAATTTTAGTTGGATTAAATGATTTGAATCACAGTAAAATCTTAAATTTATTGAGTGTTGTTTAGGTAAGTGCAAAAAAAATTGACTTTTTTATTTATTACGAAAAGATATACAAAAAGTAAAAAAATGATATGATCCAAATATGTCAATAACCTGACTTTTTTGACAATTTCTAAAAGAAGCCTAAGATCTTGAAGTGACTATAATTATAGTTATAAAATCGCATAAAATCACATTAGAATTCCGATTCTATTAACACTACGATCCTACTTTTACCACAATCTGAATCCTACCAAATTTTTTTTCTTACTATTTATTTCTTATATCTATATGTGTATATCTATAAATTTGACTATAAACTTATTTCACACGTCTCTTCTAATTTATGTTAACTTTGAAAATAGGAAAATACTACAATACACACCCTTTGAGAGGTGTGTACCATATGCAATTTATAACTATAGAAGAAAATGACATAATTTCATACTTTCTGAGTCATATTTAAATATAAAAAAAAAAAAAACTCATAACCAAAATCTCAAAATAATGTCATAACTAAAAATGAAAATTGGTCATAGTTAAAGAAGAAAATGGCGTAACTAAGAGTGCATATGGTATGAGGTGTGTATAATAGAATTCTTCTTAAAATATATTAGAAGGCAAATTACACATGTGGTCCCTATATTTTATCCCCTGTATCATTTTAATCCCTACACTTTCAATTGACTCAATTTTGACCCTTAATTTTAAATTTTATTTCAATTTGGTCCAATTAATAATATCATTAGTGCTTTTTGAGGAAAATTATTACTAAATTGGCTGAGATTAACTAATTGAGTTAAGTTTATAATTTTGCCCTAAAAAATATGGCACATGACACTTATTTGTGTGTTTTCTATATATAAAAAAAATGCTAATAATAATAATTAATTGAAACAAATTCATAAATTCAGGATCAAAATCGAACCAATTGAAAGTACATAAACTAAAATAACACAAGGAGTAAAATACAGAGATTACCGTCATAATTTGCCCTATATTATATTAAATTTACCATTTTTCTTTAATGATTTCAAAATTATGTAACATACAATTTCGTTATCAATAATTTTTAATTTTAATTTGTATTAAAAGTAGAATCTTCCAATGACACCACACTAAAAAAATTCACTGGTGTAAGGAGTAAATTGGGAAATAAAGTTTAGGGCCAAAAAATGAATTGGTAATACTTCAAGAGCACAAAGTTGATTTACCTTAAAAATTAAAAGGGTATTAACTTATAGTTTTTTTTATCAATGTTTTTAAAATCTACATGGATTAGCCTTAATTCATAATAATAATTTTAAGAACATTGTAAAAAGCTTTATCAAATTTAGATTTTATAAGTAGGGTTTTTCAATAGAAAATCCCATATTGAATTCATACAATAATAATTCTCATATATTTTCGTATAATCCCTGAAATCCCATTGAACAGTTAGTTCAAGCCTCTATTTTATGAATTGTTGGTGTTAGTGTCGTTAGATTAATCTTCAGAACTGTTTAGATTGATCTTTGTCATACATATTGATTGATATTTTTTGCTATAAATTCATGGGAACTGTTGGGGTGTGTACATCATCAAAATGTGCACATCATGTGCACCTTTCTTTTTAACCAATAGATATCAAAGTTTTCAATTGTCATGATATTTGTGTTATATGTTATACAATTGATTACACAATCAATTGTGTTTGAAATTTTAAAAGTTGTGATATTTTGTGAATATTGTTATGATTTTGGAGAAAAAGTTATAATCAACGTGCTATAGTTATGATTTATTAGTAAAAGTTATGATTTGCTATGGTGAATCGTAATAAAAAAAATGTCATGATAATTTGTTAGAAATAATTATATTTGTTATAAGTCATTGTTGTATTGCTATGATTGATATTGTCTTTGTTATGACACCGTTGTATATATTATGATATTGTTATAATTTATTGTAATTGTTATGATATTTGGAAAAATTTATGATTCTTTCATGTAACTTGTTGGATAACCGGTTTAACAAGTAACTTTTTATGATGCGACACAATATAGATCACACAATAGTTGCATATCATATGTCATTTTAGAAGGTGCATTGCATTGTTATGATTGATATTGTCTTTGTTATGACACCGTTGTATATATTATGACATTGTTATAATTTATTGTAATTGTTATGATATTTGGAAAAATTTATGATTCTTTCATGTAACTTGTTGGATGATCGGTTTAACAAGTAACTTTTTATGATGCGACACAATATAGATCACACAATAGTTGCATATCATATGTTGTTTTAGAAGGTGCAAGTAATACTATTGTATACTCCCTCAAAAAGTGTAAACTATATGCAAGGTATGACATTTGTGGCGATTACCACAAATGTCATAACTTATTATTTCTCAGTCATAACTATAAATAAAAAAAATTATAACTAAACACATTTTGAGTCATAGCCAAAACAATGTCATAATCAATATGACAATGTGTATAACCAAGTCATAACAAACATCACACTAATGAGTTATAACTAGCACCACTAAAATTTATTTATATATTTCAAGATATGAAGAATCATTACTATAGCAAAAAAAATTAAAAATATAGTCTTATTGCTTTATGATTTAATAAATCTAGATTACAACAAAAGAAAAAAATATTAAACTTATAATACAAAATAAAATTTAAACAATTAAGGAAAAGTATTAATTAAATAGTACTTTTATTGTATTTTTAAATGGGTCTGGAAAGTGTTGTTGGGCCCGTGGGAGCCTACCACGGATCTCGTTTGATAATCCGAATCGTTCAATGTGTAAATCTTGTCGAGTACTATATATTTGTAAAAAATCACGTTGATCGGATATCGATAGCTACGTGATTAAATCAGTTTTGTATATAAAAAAATGGACGGTGAAAAAATAAACAGTTAACAGAAATCTTATCTAATGAGATAGCTATCGATATCTGATCAACATGATTTTTTACAGACATATAGTACTCAACGAGTTTTACATATTGAACGGTTTAGATTATCGAAACAAGACCCGTGGTGCGGCCCCACGAGCCCAACAACGCCCTCCAGTCCAATTGCGGACGGGAAAAAAGCCAAACCCTTTTTAAATATAGAACTAATAAGCATTCATAATTTACTTTGACTTTTCAATTTAGATTGTGAACTTAGATTAGTTGAATTAAATTCTTATTTTTCAGTTTCCTAAAATAGTTAGGGCTAGGTGAGAATTTTTGATATAACTTAAACCTTACACGAAATTAACAAGTTAGACTAATATGATTTTTTTTTTCCATTTAAGTTATGTATTTTTTTGTTACATATTTTAGATTCATTCTATTAATATATATAATTATATGTTATAATTTTTTTCATTTAAGATATGAATTGTTTGTTACATATTTTACAGTCATTCTATTAAAAAATATATAATAATTATAGGGAAATTTATTAGAAAATCATTTTTCAAGTGTTTGTATTCCAATTAGTCCATTCTTTTATTCTAATATTTGATCTACTAAATCCTAATTCTCATATTTAAAATATTTTATGGACATTTTTACCCTTACAAATATTTTTTGAACAATTAACAATTTGGTAATGTAAACATTCATATTTTACAATGTGAATATTCACATTGATGTGTGAATGTTCACATTGACAATGTAAATATTCACATTAACATGTTAACGTTCACATTGATGGTATGAACATTCACATCACAAAATATTCACATTGTAAATGTAAATATTATTAGGGGTATTTTGGTAACTATGTCACTCATAGGACTTATTAGAACATAAGAAAATAATGTGGACTAAATGGAACATAAGTAGGTGAAAAGGCATTTATGAAAAAGTGTCCCATAATTATATGTTATATTTTTTTTTTAAATAAGGAAATATAATTGAGTTGAAATCAAATATTTTATGAAATAATTTTATTTAGTAGAGATTAATTTCATAAAATTTAACTTGTAAAAAAAAAAATAATTTCTCCATACACTTAGTACTTTTAACTAAGAGCGAAAGTTTTAACATGAAACATTAAATAGACACAAACCATAAATGACATGATAACATAAAATAAAAAAATAAATAGATTAAATTAGTATTGGAGTAATTATGACATAAATTTAAAATAAAATCACATGATACTTATTCCTAATTGTGAGCCCTAAATTTTATCAAAATTTGGAGGCCAAGGCAACTATTGACCGGCCCTAAATCGAGCTAATTAAAATTATAAGAATTAAAATGACAAAAAGACTAAAAATACAAAAACTACAAATATAATTTGCCCTAAATCTTTTCTTATATAATTACATCGACTATATATATAGTGATTAACTAAAAAATTGCGTAGACGCTAACTTAATTGTAGCCTACATAACCCAGTTTACACTTCATTTATTGGGAAATTCTAATATACACCCCCCTTAAAAGGTTGTATCATATACACCCTTAATTATGTCATTTTCGGTTTTAACTAATTTTTTCTTAGATATGACATTATTTTAATTATATCTCATGTTGGGTTTAGTTATGACAATTTTTTTTTTTTTTTAGTTATGACTCCTAAAATATAAAATTATATCATTTTTTTTAGTTATAAGATGCATACGGTGCACACCCTTTAAAGAGTATGCTCCATAGTGTTTCCCCATATTATTTTATAAAGTTTAATATCTCAAGTTATTATTAGAACAAAATAAATTATAACCCAGTTTACATAAAATTTATAATGTTTAATTAAATCTCTATTTATTCATTTATGATCCGGACAAAATGAATGAAGGATTAAGGGGTTGTTTGGGATGACCTAAATAAGTGTACTTTTTGTCTTTTTATAAAAAGATCTGTAAAAAAGTAGAGAGGTGATGTGATGAAAAAAAGATAAAAAGATAAAAAGTGTGTACTTATTTTGGGTAGCCAAACTTGGCCTTAGTTTACCAAAGTTAAAAAGATATTTTGAGTAAATATTTTAAAATTGAAACCACTCAAATATATCATTTTTAAATTGATTGGCAGAGAATTTGACTTAGTAATTATGTAGCACTTTATATGGTATAAAATTTCGAGCTCAATTCTTATAGAGAGAAATTTAATACTATTTATGGTAATTGATTTAATTCTTCCTCCTTATTATGGAGTTGTTGAGCTCGGTGGGTTGACAAAAAAAAGAATTGACAAAAAAAAGAATGATGAATTTTCTCAACTTTTTGCTCCGTGGGAGTGGGCTCCACCTCAATGATTTATTACAATATATAAATATTAAAAAAATAATATAGAAATCTACTTTTTAAATTTAATAATTTGTTAATAAAATGATTGGTTGATAATTAGAGAATAATTAAGAGAAAGTTTATTTAAATATTTTAATAAAGTGCCACATTACTAAATCTACAAGGTGAATATAATTTTTTAACCTAAATAACATTACTCATAAATATTTTAGGAATAAACATTTTTACCGTCAAAAGTGAAAATATTATTACTAAAAATATTAAGATTCCAATTTCAACCAAATATTTTTATCCTCAAAAGCGAAAATATATTTTTACAAAAAAAATATTGGGCTGCAAATTCAATCGGTAGGAAAAGGTGGTCCGAGAAAGTAAAAAAATGACGGCAACTGATAAAATTATAAAATATCACTAGTTCATGTATTTTTAGAAATAAAATAGTTTGGCGTTGGGTTTATTTTTTGACAAAAAATTGTTCCATAAAGGTAGAAATTTATTATTAAATGTCTAGTTTCATTGCTAAAAATACAACGATGAATTTTTTGGCAATTAAAATATTTTGTTTCTTAATTTTTTTCCTCTAAAATTTGTTGTAGTGATCCAAACCATTCATTTGTTATAGTTGTGATGCAAACCGCATTGTTCATTTGTTGTAGGGATCCGAACTATTTATTTTGTATGACTCTCTTAAAAGATCATTCATACCAAAAATTTACTTATTTAGATCTCGTTTGTCTAAGAAAATTTGATTGACTACATTTAAAAGTTAGACTATTTGTTAATTATTTTTTATACATATATAATCCGATCCAGTGGCACTTAGTGTTCGATCAAGCTAATTTTTGTTTTTTAAAATAGAATTTTCCATACAAAACAACATGGCCTTATATGATCCTCTCACTTTAATGCAAAGCCCACCATTGTGGTTCAAGATTGTAAAAATACAATTATCACATCATTTTGTATGAATTTTATGCATAGTAATTCTGTTGGTAAATTTTATTTATTTTTATTTGGTATGAATAAAGATATATAAATACAAATATGTATGTAAACACACAATTTATATTGAATATGGCATAAAACTGACGCAGACGATCTTATTACCCAATTATGAAAAAATTTAAAACTCAAATAGAGATGTAATAGTAAATAAAATGAAAAGTGGTTCACAAATTAGCAATTAATTAAGCTCTTAAATAAGAAAAGCATACCTTGTCGTTGAAGAGGGGTTGAATGATGGGATCACAATTACTCTCTGAATCTGAAGCAGGCCAGAGACGCTTCAGTTTTGGCATATTCTCCAGACTCAAGGAACTCAATTGTGGCAGCTGAATTGCATTCATAGCTTTGCAGATAACAGTCAAACTTGGCAGGTCTTCAAGAAGCAATTCCTTTAGTTTAGGAAACTCGATTTTATCTGTTGCTATTGCTGCTATTTCATGCTGCTCTCCTTCACTCGAAACAATTTCTTCCATCATAGGACAATTATCTATCATAAGGTACTGCAGTTGCACTAGATCTCTAGCTATGGAAAGTGAGAACATACTTTCTAGCATATCACAACTCCGCACTTCTACAAACGTCAGGTTGCCGAGCCATACAAGTTGGGTGGGATCCTTCCACAAAATTGTCAGTCTAGGACAACCCAGCACTTGTACAGACGTCAATGCACTGAAAGCCTTTTCCGGTAGTCGGCATTCATGACTAGTAATCCCTTTGAAATTATGTAGACCATGAAGATTCAGAAACTCTAACACAGGGAAAGCACTCTGTGGAACCCCATCTGCTGTATTGATGAGGTATTCCAAATCATCCAAGCCACTTAGTGTCAACTTCATTAAGCAATCAAAACCATCTTCGTCGACCAAATCACAGAGAATTTTCAAACCTTTCACACTTGAGTTTAAAGTCAGATTTTCAGTGCTCTTCAACAGAAAATTAAGCCTCGTTTCAATAATGTCACTCATGTTTTCAACTGCAAGCGTCAACTGATTTGATAAGGAATAGGGACAAAAGAACACGCTAACACATATATCAAACTTTTTTAACTTCTCAATGACCAAACCTCTCGGCCAGAAGGAAATGTTTATTAGAGCAATATCCAAAGCCACCAAATTGGACAAGGACGCCAGCTCATCGATAATTGCTTTAGCACATTCTTTGCTTTCTTCAACTGGACACCAACGTTGAAAGATATGCCCAACATACAACTCTTCTAGCTTTGATAAGCTTGACAAAACCCCTGGGTAAATCCTTTCCACTACACATCCCAACAAATCAAGTACCTTCAAGTGAGCAAGGTTACCTATTATTTCTTTTGGCAATTCCTTGATATAAGAGCGGCCAAACCTCAAAATTTCCAGATTCTGTAATGCTCCGATAACAGAGACACCATCTGTAAGTCGGCAACGAAAAAGTGACAAGGTTCGGAGGTTGGTCAAGCATCGAAGTGATGTCGTCAATGAGCCGTACATATCGGATAAAGCTAGCACTTTAAGTTCTTTCATACCTTGGTAAAAACTATCTTGGGTCTCTTGTACTTTGACTTCCTCCATTCCTTGGTTGAGATCCTCTAATAAGATTGGTGATAATCCAGCATTGCAATCTAGCTTTAGAAGATGGAGATTTGGAAATTCTAAATTACTAGGAAGCCCATGCATACCATCAACTTTTAATGAAATAATAGCGTTTTTTTCGAGTCGGTCTTTCTTGGGCCATTCTTTCAATACTTCATCACATCTCACGACAATCAAATGCTCCTTCCTAGATGCAATTGATATAGCCACGTCGCGTACGACATCATGCATTTTGATACACTCTTCATTTTCACTTTCCATCAATAGATAGCATTTTTTTAAGTCATCAACTAGGGAATGTACTCTGTTTCTTGCTTGGTGTACACTATCAATGCGCTCAAACAACTCTATCCCAATGGCATATCTAACGAGATCTTCAATTGGAATATCAAAATCTTCCGGATATAAAGAACAGAGGAGAAAGCATTTCTTGACTTCATCACTATCAAGGGAATCATAACTCAACTCCAGAGATTTAAACACTTTTTCATCCACCCCACTGATGTTTTTGACCATAGACTTTCGTAATTGTTCAAGAGCAGAATCCCATGAATACTTGTTTTTGCATCTGAGTGCCCTCCCAACTGTAACAATAGCAATCGGCAAGCCTCCACATTCCTTCGCAACTGCCATCTGCGTCAACTGTAAATTAGTTGGGTGACTTGTACCTTCGTCAGAAATTCCAGCCATCTCCTGGAAGAGATTCCATGCTTCTTCTTCATGTAAGACACCAACTTTAAAATTCTTCTGTGTGTCCATGCCATTGCATACGTCTTCACTTCTTGAAGTCATTACAATTTTGCAACCCTTGTGATTTTCTTCAAATGGAATTCCTATGTCATTCAATTCTAGTCTCTTCCAAACATCATCCAATATTACAAGTACTCTTCCAACGCTCAATATTTCTGATCGTATCTCCCCTGCTCTGGCAAACAAATTGTTTCCACCAAAATTGTCTAAACCCAATATTTTGGCCATCTCACCTTGAATATTAATCAAATTTGGGTTTTGGGACACTACTACCATCACGATTTTATCAAACATCTTCTTTTCTTCTGCTTTCTTGGCAACTTCTTTCACCATAGTTGTCTTACCAACGCCTCCCATCCCACATATCCCAATCACATAGATACTATCATCTGTCAGTGCCTCCATAACTCCATTCATGATCAATCTTCTAGATTCAAACCCCTTAAAACCTCCAGTGAATGCAAATGTTGTCCCCACAGAAGGTGCAACTGTAGGATAGGACACTCTAGAGAAATCTCCTTCTCCACGTAGCTCTTCCACACTTTGAGTTTTCTTTGTAGCTTTTCTGCTCAAGGAGTAACGTGACTTCAAATTTGGACACCGCCCATTCAGACACCCTTTGTTTGCGTTCACTTCATCCTCAAGAAATTTCTTAGCCTCTTCGTTGAGTTTATTGACCGTTGTCAACCACCGCTCGACATCTGGTGCAATAGTTTCTCTTTTTGTCTCTGCTTCTTCAACTGATTTTTGTACTCCAAATCTTTTATCCTCCAGCTTTTGGACCTGCTTCTCCAGATTCTTAATGTTTCTGTCATAGAAAATCAAATAACCAAACTGGCGGCCAACTGGGGCAACCAGATATTCTCCAATCTTCATTACTACAGGAAGAACAAAGTTCACGACCATTTCTCTCGCTTTTTTCTCCTGGGGATAGTGAAACTTAAAATGTAAAAGACTAGAACACAACAAAAAGGGATTTCTACTACAATCAAAATGGAAATGAGGAAACTGAGCTTTGCAAATCAAAACAGAACAAAGAGAAAAATACTATTTTGCGGAGGATATGAAGACAGGAAAGAAACACTTAGATGACAATTGACAAAATCTTTTTTTTTTTTTTTTCTCACAAGCAGGGTTGAACATAGAGAATTATATTGTAATATAATGGGAAACCAAGAAAGGGAGCTTTGTACTATAACAGAAATAGAAACCAAAAAAGGTAGCTTTGTGAAATGAAAACAGAACACACAACAGAATATTATTCTGATAATGAGTTCTAATAGAGTTGTAGTGGAGGAGATAACAAAGCTCTTTAAAATCAGAAAGGGATAGAGAGTTTTTTTTTTTTTTTTTGGTAAGTAACACTGGAACACAGAATAAAATTGAAGGAACAAAGTAAAATCACAGAGAGTGTTTTTTTTTTTTTTTGTTGGGAAGGGGGGGGGAGAGGGAGAGAGAGAGATAAGAAGCAATGATAAAAAGATAACAGTAATAATATATGATTAATTGAAGGAGGAAATGAAGAAAGAAAAACCTTTGAGATTTTGTTCCGTCTCTTACAGACGAAAAATGCACTGCATAATGATTCGCCCAGTGAAGAGTAAAGCTTTTCAGGAAGACAACAACGAAATCGAATAGGAGAGTATCAAAAGCCAAACAATGAACACTTTAACTGCAGATTACACTCGCCTCTTTTGAGGTTTTCCCTTTCGAGATAAAACAGTTAATAAATTAATATATAATTATATTGATTTATCTTTTAGTATAATTAAAATTATCAAAATTAATACCAATGATAGTTAAATACTGAAATAAATAATGATAAATAAACATTTTAGTATGAAAGATATTGTAATATTATTTTTTTATTTATATGATGAAAAAATTATTGATGAAAAATAACTTAAGTGTTACATGAATTAAAATTTTATATAAAATTAATTTAATTATGTCAAAAACGTAAGATTAACTATTTTTTTTTTAAAATAATGAGAGATAAGTATAATTTATTTTACATACATAGACCAAAGCGCAAAGCGTAAAGTGTATTTTGCCTCAAAACATAAGGGAAATATTCATGATTTACATAATGAGATGTGACTTTTTAAATTTTTTTTTTAGAGTTAACTAAAAAGTTAATTTACTAGCTAAAAATTAAGCCTATAAAAAAATTAATATTAAAATAATTAATTTGTTTTGACATATTATAGTTTGGGCTCAGCTATCTTATTGTTTTGATTCGTGGAGTCTATTAAGGTTCCATTCAAATAATTTGAATCATTCTTTTTCTAGATCATAATGTGTAAATTATTCATGAAAAAAATCAAATCAATCCAATAACTATAGTCATGTTAGTTCATTACATTTGTTTCTCAAAAAATGAATGATCAAGTTTTTAAATATTGTTTGTCATTTATTTTTGTCATGAACTAACTTGATTATAATTATCTAATCGATCTGATTTTTTTTCATGAATAATTGACATACTGTAATTTAAAAACTAAACAGCTCAAATTATTAAGATGGAGCCGTGACAAATCCCCATAACCCAAACAACGCAATCCAACTGAAGCCTATTTTTTTTAATTTTTGGTTACTTTTCTAATTGCCTTTATAATGGCTAAAATGAGTTTTTTAATGGGAAATAGATATTTCAAATGAGTTAAAGGGTTTTTTTTTTAAAGAAAAATGAGTTTTTTAGCCAATAAATAATTGTGAGAAAAATCATAAAAATTATATGTTTATTTTCAAATGTCAAATGAATAAATTGTACATGGACTAAATTAACTTTCACAATTTATTATGATTTGGATTATTTGGTGTAATATTTTTTAATTGTTTATATATATTTATATTATAAGAGACTATATTAAGCTGTTTGATATAACTTTTACTTATAGTTTATTATTCAAAATTTAGTTCTTATTTTTTAGAATCTAAAAATTAATTGAATTATGAAAGAAAAAATAAAATAAAAAGTACTTGCCATTTAAAGGAATGTGCGTTTATGCTTCGATGGACCCAACGAGAGTTGTAAACGAGTCGAGCTGAATCAAATTTTAATATGTTTAGACTTGATTATTAAAATTTGAACGTATTCGAGCCAAATTGGCTTAGGTTTGACTCGACCTCGAACCTATTCACGAGTCTCAACGAGCTAAAGAAATTAGAAATTCATACTTAAGTATGAGATTAAAGTTACAATTGAGATTTTGCTTATACAATTATATATACAATATATATAAATATATTAAAAAAAAGTCAATATATTACCAAATATCTACCACTACTATTATATAAATATATTATCTATAGTTAACTGTTATATACATATAAATAAATTTAGCTATTATTTATATTTATATTATTTAAATATATAAAATAATGCCCAATTAGTACACATTAATATGTGTTTAGAAGAAAAAAATTTAGTACATACCTAACCTTTGAAATAGTGCACAAAGTGATTATTCCAAGACTTAAATTCATAATATCAAGGTTATTAGGCTAAGATTTTATCATTGAACCAATAATCACCACTATTTTTACCCTATTTTTAAATATATTTTTATATTATTTAATGTATAAATAATATATTTATTCTATTATTTAAATAAATATTAAACGAAACAGCTAATCAGTCGAATTAACCAACTGAGCTTTAAATGTTTGGACTTATTTATTATGATTTTAATGCGTTCAAACGCAACATAAATTTAATCAACTAAATTCAAACGAGCCATTCCTAAACAATAATGATAGAGATCCCTACAAAATACAATCCCCACAACTCTTAAAATAATCTGAATCATTCATATCACTGTCAGATATAATTCAAAAAAAATTTAAATACGTCAATAAATAATACATCAATAGAGATCGTGAAAGTCCTCATTTACAAAGTTTAAACATTTCCATTCCTAAATAAGTTTGAACTTGTTTATGAATTATTCTATTCATTTATAACCTCCATCCCAACCCCAAACAACAACCCATGTGAGGGGAGGGGCCGACTCTGCTTTTGCTTTGCTTTTACTTTTAGGTAATGATACATTCTATTAAAAATGATGTTCTAAAATATTACTAATGAGTTGATCAGTAATATAAAAAAAAAAAAAAAGACACAAATAATAAGTCCCGTCTATTGTCACATCATTAATAGTGCTTTTAAAGCATCAATTTTAATGGTCTCAAGCATTATTATTTACTTTTGGACCATGGCTCAATTAAATGAGAAATAACATGTCAGTTGAAAAGACGAAAAAAAATAAAAAAACAAAAGAAAACAGACGACTGACCAGTGTAGTTAGACCGTGGAGATTTTATTTTGATAATATAAATTATTTAATGTATAAAATTTATCAAATATTTTATTTATAAAAAAAAAAAAATCACGTTGATCAGCTGATCAACATGTAAAGATGAAATACTCAATTAATTTTACATATTAAACTGTTCAGATTATCGAAATAGAACACATAATAGACCCCATGAACCCATCAATATCGTCCAGTCTACAAAGTGAATTAGAGAAGCCTTGCCCAAGAAAAATTTATAAATTAATGATAAAAAACTGTATATTTCCATAAAATTATAATTAAATTAATGGGTCAAAATTTTTGGAAATCCAATCCAAACATCTTAAGTCGGGAGATTAAGATGACATTAGGTGTAAATTAACATGATATATTCATTATACAAAATTTCAATACCATTCAATTGTTTGCTTAACTATTCAAAATTTAAATTTGGAAAATTACTAAAGGAAAAAAAAAATTCAATGTTTAACCTTTATAACAAAATAAATCTTAATTTTTTAATTTAATCGTATTCGTTTAATTTATTTTCAATCTAAATCATTACTTATTTTTTGGTTCAAAAGAAAATTTATTGTCTATTTTTGTTAAGTAAAATTAATGAAAAAATTTTTAATTATTAAACTCAAAGAAAAAAAATATTCTAAACATCTTATGTAAACCTACATTGAGTTTAGAGTAATACTAGAAACACGTAGCGTACTAACACACTAACTAAAATTCAAGACATTTATGTGGGTTTTACCACTTAACATGATCTCCATAATATTGTATCTCGTTAGTGTGTTAATAAATTAATTAATATTTATAGCATTACTCTTGAGTTTAATGATTAAAATATTATTATTTTTCATTAATTTTACTTTCTGAGAAATAAATCAAAAAAATTATGATTAAAATTAACAAAAATAAAAATTTATAATCTATTTTATAGTCTAATCATAAAATTTGTTTTTTATATTTTTTCCATTTAATTTTTACTTTTCTAAAGCTTAAAAAAAAAAATAACAAAAATAAAAAGTAAACTGTCATTTTCGTACAATTTGTATGTATCTACCCACCGGACAAAGGAAGGTGCATTGGTGCTTCGATTGACCCAACCCCACAACCCATCTGATGTGGGTGGCCCACTTTGCTTTTGCTTTGCTTTTGACCCAGCCTTATGGCTCAATTATTAAAGTCAGGAGGTAACATAAATTGGTTCCCCCCCGCTCCTCCTGTCACCTCCTCTTTCTTTCCCATCACAAATATAAGACCCAAATATAATCATGGCCACATAACAAAAAAAACACAATTCTTAGAGTGGAAATACATATGATTTTTAAAGTAGAAATAAAACGATTAACCTATATCACATATTTAAGATTTTTTAAAATTATATTTACTTCATAAATTTGAAGAGAAAATATAAAAAAATAAATGAAATATGAATAAAATTACTTGTATTTTACGTAATTTCACCCATTTTTTCTTTTTCTTTCTCTTTCTAAATTCAACTCCAATTCTATAAACTAAATATAAATTTTACTAACAACTAATTTATCTCATATTTAGAGATTTTGAAAATATTAATCCAATTAAATTTTACCCATCCCATCCAAAAGATACAAGCCAGCAAATGAACCAATTAACTATGAGAGGTAAAACTTGTCACAGAAAGAAAAAAAATAAGATCTACGGTCATACCTCTTTCTAGCGGTCTTTTCTTTGAAACCATTCTTCCATGGCAGAGGACCCATCAGATGAAGGGAGATGCTATTATTTGCACTCTTAAAAGTGTATGTATGGTATGTCCTTCATAACAATATCATAAAAATTTATAACATAAATGATAAAAAAAAGTTCAATTCTTTTGCCACAAAAAGTACAACACGTTCAATTTATGGTGCACATCATAAATTTGTCACTCATAAATTTTACCACAAATTTTTCCCTAAGAAGAATGCACTTTTATGTATATTTTGAGGGAGCCAAACAATTTTGGGCCAATAAATTATACAGATAGCTTCTCACGCAGTTATAGAGGAACATATGTCCCGTAAGCAGATGGAATCCAAATGGAATCCAGATGACTGTATCAACAATGTTAGGCATAGACCTGAAATTAGTGGGACAGCTTGTCACAAATTCTTGAATTGTTCTGTTTCTCTATTCAATTTTCTTATGGAGAGACCTCAAGAAGATGACAATTATCAATCCACAAGAGTGTCTAGTTCATCACCAATGACATATTTAATTACAAGTATCAATCCATTTATTCCAAAGCTTTGAGGATGTTTTGCATTATGGATTTTGATAGAGATTTGAAAAGGGAAAAAAAAAAAAAAAAAACGTAAAATATAAATAAAATATAACTACATTTCACTTATATTTGACCCACATTTTTTCGTTTTCATTTTCAAATCTTTATCTAAATTTATGATCCAAACACAATCTAAAGGTTTGATCCCCACATCCCCTTTAATTTTTGGAGTACAAACAGAATCCCAAACGACTTTTTTCCCCACTTTGTTTCAAATCTGTAGCCATATTTTCAATGTCTTTAACCACCTTGGTAGGTAAAATGAATAAAGAGCTACCAATAATATTTGATAATTTTATCTTTCAATTGTCTGCAATTCTTGTATTTTAATTTGGTTGAGAGAAGGCTAACATCTCGAAATAATACCCTCTGGAACTTGCAGAATTTGATTCAGTAGAAGTGCCTGAGAAGTATACTAGACACATTTGTAAGTTTGGCCTATTACCAATTGACAACTGAGAAGTATCTTTTATCACTTCGAAAGGATAACTGATGGAACTCATTTTTGAAACACTACGTTGGTCATGGTGGACGATGTCAAAAGTGATAGTCATGAGAGGCATAGTAGAACTGGTGGCTCGGATTTGAGGGAGTGAAGAGAGGGGATGTGGAAACTTATTTATTAATCAAATTCTAGATTACCTGAATTAGGTAATGTGTGAATAATATTACTATGTAGCTCATTAATTGATTACTAGGAATTGATTAAATATTTTTGAAGTAGAGTCATTATCTGAAAACCTGTTTGGCTAGTGAGAGTTTATTAGGAAATAGAACTCAGAAGAACCAGTAGGACTACTTGGAATAGGCAGATCATATCATGGCTGGATTTTCATAACTTGGATACAAGTGCTTTTTTTGAGGTACTTATGGATTTTTCTTTCTTATATCATAGCCAACACTGGAGTTGCATTATGGGCAGAAGCATGATTTCAGATTCAGGAATACCTTGTGATAGATTTCCAGAAAGGTTAAGGAAATTAGATCAATCAAAGTCAAAAACAGAATTTAATTCAATTTCTGCTATGGTCAGAGAGAACCAAATCATAACCCTATTTCAAACAATCCCATATATAATTAGGTACTGAAATAAATAATGGTAAATAAACATTTTAGTATAAAAGATATTGTAATATTATTTTTTCATTTATATGACGGAAAAGTTATCGATGAAAAATAACTTAAGTGTTACATGAATTAAAATTTTGTACAAAGTCAATATAATTATGTCAAAAACATAAGATTAACTTCTTTTCTTTTTTTTTCTTTTTTAAAATTATGAGAGGTAAGTATAATTTATTTTACATACATAGAACAAAGCGCAAAGCGTAAAGTGTATTTTGCCTTAAAAAATAAGAGAAATATTCATGATTTATATAATGAGATGGAACTTTTTAAAGGTTTTTTTAGAGTTAACTAAAATGTTAATTTACTAGCTAAAAATTAAGCCTATAAAAAAATTAATACTAAAATAATTAGTTTGTTTTGACATATTATAGTTTGGGCTCAGCTATCGTATTGTTTTGATTCGTGGAGTCTATCAGGATTTCCTTCAGATAATCTGAATCTTTTTTTTTTTAGATCACAATGTATAAATCAATCATGTAAAAAATCAAGTCAATCCAATAACCATAGTCATGTTAGTTCATTGCATTTGTTTTCCAAAAAATAAATGATCAAGTTTTTAAATATTGTTTGTCATTTATTTTTGTCATGAACTAATGTGATTATAATTATCGAATTGATTTGATTTTTTTTTTTATAAATAATTGACATTCTTTAATTTTAAAACTAAACGGCTCAAATCATTGAGACGGAGCGATGACAAATCCCCATAGCCCAAACAACACAATCCAACTGAATCCTATTGTTGTTCTTTTTCTCTTTTTTCTTGGGGTTACTTTTCCAATTGCCTTTATAATGGCTAAAGTGAGTTTTTTAATGGGAAATAGATATTTCAAATGAGTTAAAGTTTTTTTTTTTTTTTTAAATAAGTAAAATGAGTTTTTTAGCCAATAAATAATTGTGAGAAAAATCATAAAAATTATGTTTTTATTTTCAAATGTGAGATGTGTATATTGTATATGGACTAAATTATACACGCACGATTTAACTTTCACAATTTATTATTATTTGGATTATTTAGTGTAATATTTTTTTAATTGTTTATATATATTTATATTGTAAGAGACTAATGTTAAACTGTTATAGTTTATTATTCAAAATTTAGAGGTTGTTTGGAGTGTCTTAAATAAGTGTACTTTTTGTCTTTTTAAATTAAAAAATTGAGAAAAAAAATATAAATATTTTGGTTAACTTTTTAAATTTTTATGAAAAAATGTGAATTAAAAAATTATATAAATTAATGTATAGAAAAAATTAAAATTAAAAATTATGTAGTCATAATTTTTTACTTTTAGTGAATAGCGATAACTTTTTTACTTTTTAAATAATTATTTAACTTTTTCTTAATTTGTCCAACTTGACCTTATCGAGGGGAGCGGCAGACTTTGCTTTTGCTATTGCTTTTTATGTTGGACCATAGGTCAATTATTAAATGAGAAATAACATGTGAGTTGAAAAGATGAAGATAAAAAAATATAAAAAACAGACGACTGACCAGTTCAGCTGGATCCATGGATTTATTACGAATTTTATTTTGATAATATAAATTATTTAATATGTAAAATTTATTGAGTATTTTATTTATAAAAAAATTTAAGTTGATCGATTATTAATAATCTCTCGATCAAATCATCTTTTTGTCAATAGTAAATATAATTTTAAAAATAAATTATCGACAAAAATTTATTCTAATTGAAGAGTTATCGATATCTGATCAACATGTAAAGATGAAATACTCAATTAATTTTACATATTAAACTATTCGAATTATTAAAATAAAACCCATAATAAACTCCATAAACCCATCAATACCGTCTGGTCCATAAAGTGAACTAAAGTAGCCTTGCCCAAGAAAAAATTACAGATTAATGATTAAAAAAACAGTGTATTTATAATTAAATAAACGGGTCAAGATTTTTGGAAATTCAATCCAAACCTCTTAAGTCGGGAGATTAAGATGACATTAGGCGTAAATTAACATGATATATCCATTATACAAAATTTCAATACCATTCACTTGTTTGCTTAACTATTTAAAATTTAAATTTGGAAAATTAGTAAAGGAAAAAAAACATTCAATGTTTAACCTTTATATCAAAATAAATATTAATTTTTTAATTCTATCATCTTTTAATTTATTTTCAATCTAAATCCTTACCTATTTTTTGGTTCAAAAAAAATTATTGTCTATTTTTATTAAATAAAATTGATGAAAGAAATTTTAATTATTAAACTCAAAGAAAAAAAAAAATTCTAAACATCTTATGTAAACCTACATTGAGTTTAGAGTAATGCTAAACACTTAGCCACGTTTGTTTGGCGGATTAGGTTGGATGGGATTGTTAGTGAAGGGATTGTTAGTGAGGGATTGTTAATGTGTGGATTGTTAGTGAGAGGATAAGTAAAAGTGTGTTTGTTTTGATGATAGTGTGGAGATAATTAGTGATGGGATTGTTAATTATTTTATATAAAATAAATAAATTAATTATTTCTATATTAAAAAAATTAAAACAAATATTAAAGTAAATAAGTGCACTTGGTAAAAAAAAATGAATTAAAAAACATTTTTTTATATAAAATAGACTCAATCCCCTCACTATTTCCTAATCCCACCTAAAATTCACCCAAGCTAATCCCCTACAGGGGGGATTACTAAGCCCCCTTCACTGCTAATCCTATCACATTGTAGTGTAAACAAACAAGGGTTTGGTGGTCCCACGGATTACTAATCCAATCCCCCTCCCAAAGAGCCAAACAAACGTGGCCTTAGCGTACTAGCACACTAACTAAAATACAAGACATACATGTGAGTTCCACCACTTAACATGATCTGTATAATATTGTATCTAGTTAGGCCTCGTTTGGGAACAGGCTAATTTAGTAACTTTTGACTTTTTGACTAAAATATGAGCTAAAAAAAACTAGTATGTTTGAGATGACTTTTTGATTTTTTACAAAAAGATGTGCAAAAAGTAGATAGAAAAGAGAATCTTTGACTTTTTGGTATGGGTTGTTGACTTTTTGGCTAATTTAGTAACTTTTTGACTTTTTGGCAAAAAAGAGGATTCCCAAACGAGGCCTTAGTATGTTAATTAGTATTTATAACATTACCATTGAGTTTAATAGTTAAAATATTATTATTTTTCATTAATTTTACTTGCCGAAAATAGATAATAATTTAAATTAAAAATAAATCAAAAAATTATGATTAAAATTAACGAAAATAAAAATTTATAATCGATTTTATTTCCATAGTCAAACCATAGATTTTTTTTTTTTTTAATATTGTTTCCATTTAATTTTTACTTTTCTAAAGCTGAAAAAAAAATTACAAAAATAAAAAGTAGCTGTCATTTTCGTACAATTTGTTTGTGCCCACCGAACCGAACAAAGGACGGTGCATTTATCCTTCGATTGACCCAGCACCACAACCCATGTGATGTGGGTGGCCCACTTTGCTTTTGCTTTTCTTTTACTTTTGAAACAGCCTTGTGGCTCAATTATTAAAGTTAGGACGTAACATAAATTGGTATGGATAATACTTGAGACCCCCTTTTGGGGCACCCCTCACTCCCTTTGCCATGTGTCAGGGGGTGATAGGATGTGCAGAAAAGAGGGACCAATGAGAGAAGAGAGGGGGTCAAAAGAGAGTCTAAAAAAGAGGGTCTAAATCACCACCCTTTTTTGCCCCTCTCCTTTCACCTCCCCTTTCTTTCCCATGACAAATATAAGATACAAATATAATCGTACGACAACCTAACCAAAAAAAAATACAATTTTAGAGTTATTTGGGTGTCCTAAATAAGTATATTTTTTAATTTTTTAGACTAAAAAATTAAAGAAAAAAAAGATGATTATTTAGGTTAACTTTTTAATTTTTTACAAAAAAATACGTATTAAAAAATTATATAAATTAATGTGATGGAGAAGATAAGGACAGTAGGCAGTACTGCCGTACCATCTGGGCAGAGTGAGTTGATGATAAGAAATAATTGCCTACTTTTCGGGCATTACATTGGATGGTATTGTTCGGTTCGTAGGGGCCATCACGGGTCCCGTTTTGATGATCTGAACCGTTCAATGTGTAAAACTTTTCGAGTACTATATGCCTATAAAAATCATGTTAATCGGATATCAATAGCTATCTGATCAGATTAGTTTTTTTTCAATCGTTAACTATAAAATCATGCATTTTCGTATATAAAACTGATTTGATCATGTAGTTAGCGATATCCGATCAACATGATTGTTAATTGACATATAATACTCGACGAGTTCTACACATTAAACGATTCAGATTATCAAAATGAGACTCATGATGAGTGCACACGGGCCGAACAACACTGTGTTGTTTGTACACCTCGCTTTTGCAATTTTTTCAAAAAACTCACAACAGCCTCTAAGACGTCAGACTAAGTTGTAATAAATTGTGTGTAAAATTAGTATTATTATTATTATTATTTTGTGAATAGTAATAATTTTTTTTTTTTTTAGTAACTTTTTAATTTTTTAGATTTTTTTGGGTATCCCAAACCAGGCCTTACCCAATTATTTACTATAAGCAAAGCTTAGAGTAGAAATACATATGATTTTAAAAGCATAAATAAAACGATTAATTTATATCACATATTGAAGATCCTTTAAAGGGAAATTATTGGAAACTCCCATTTTGGAGAGTTGTAGTCTATTAGGTCCTTTTTTAAAATTAATACACGTCCCAGTCCTGTTTTTTTTATGAGATGGGTTTTCTGACTTATGTACCCTTCTTTTATATGGTTGGAAACGTTTTTTGGATTATATATATACCTTTACAAACCACATCATGAACAACAGCACAAATCATAAATCCATGGTGGTAATGATGCCAAAAAAATGAGTTGAATCTGCTCGATTTGATGCAGAACGAAGTCTAGAGGACTCCAGAACTCACCGCCATGATTCAGTAAAATAACATTGGAATCGCCAGAGAGAGCGAGAGAGAGAGATAAACCCTAGCGTGACACATAGATGATCTGACAACAGAGACGATCTAACATAACAGCGGCGACGGCAACGATGGTGGGAAGAGAGTCCCAGAGAGTAAGCAAGGCATTGTCGGCGCCATAGTCGCCGAGGACCGTACATGCCTTCTGGATGCGATTGACGAGTCCGATAACACTCTTCATGGCCGGAAAATGCCTTCTGGATGCGATTGACGAGTCCGATAACACTCTCCGTGGCCGGAAAATGTGGGGCCTCACAGGATAGACTTGCAATATGATGTGGGCACACCAAAATGTGGTTCAGCAAATTGATGTGGGCCATCAAAAAGTGGTTCACTAAACTGTTGTGGTCCATCAAATTGTGGTTATGGAAAATAATGTGTGCTCTCCCAAACGTGGGCTCCCAAAATGTTTTGGCTCACCAACGTGTGGGTCACAGGATAGACTTGCAGTACGACGTGGGCCACCAAAATGTGGTTCAGCAAATTGACGCGGGTCATAAAAACATGGACCCCCCACATTGTGTTTCCTGCCAAACAATAGGTTGTCTTCAAATGTGGGCTTCAAGAAATGATGTGGGCCACCACAGTGTGGGTCATAAAAAACGTGAACAAATATTAAATTCTTAAAAAGCTATAGTAAACTTTTCCCAAACGTTACATACACCACACAACATTAATCAACATAATATCACTAAACCAAAAGCAATTCATTCATGGGCAAAACTGTCCACCCCCAAATAATAGGACCTTTGGGTGTACAAAATTAAATATGGGACTTATTAGATTACAATTCCACCTTTTAGGATTTATGGGTCAATTCCCCTTTTTAAAATTATGTTTGATTCATAAATTTGAAGAGATAATGAAAAAAAATAGATGAAATATGAATAAAATTTACTTACATTTTACGTAATTTCACTTACTTTTTTTCTTTCTTTCTAAATTCATCTCCAAATCTATAAACCAAACATGAATTTTACTAACAACTAATTTATATCATATTTAAAGATTTTGAAAATATTAATCCAGTTAAATTTTACCCATTCCATCCAAAAGATGCAAGTATGGGTGTAAATTTGGCCTAGCCCATATCCGGTCTCGCGGGCTTCCACCAAAATTTAGACCGAATCGGGCCGGGCCATAAACCAAAAAATTAGGCCCAATCCCAGGGGTATTCGGGCGTAGGGTAGGTCGGGCCTCGGGCAAGTTTAGTGGGCCTAAGCTTGGCCTCTGGCTTAGGCAAGCTTAACCATTTTTTTTTTTTTGTTTTTTTTTAATTTTTTCTACCAAAATTTATTATTTTTCATTAAAATAGACACTAGGTGTGCGGGTGGACTTCAAATTGATGGCCCAAGCCTAAGCCCAAACCCTAGCCCTAGGACTCGGGTTGAACTCGGCCCGGGCCCAAACGGACCTAAACGAGCCAGGCCCACCCCGGACCGCGAGCGGGTTTCAAGCCGCTCACGGGCCGTGGGCCATTTTTATATTCCTAGATGCAAGCCAGCAAATGAATCAATTAACTGTGAGGTAAAACTTGTCATAAAGAGAGAATATAGGATCTACAGTCAACCTCTTTCTAGCAATCTATTCTTTGAAACCATTCTTCCATGTTAGAGGGCCCATAAGATGAAGGGAGATGTAATTTGCACTCTTAAAAGTATGTATATGATATATCTTCACAACAATATCACAAATTTATAACATAAATCATAAAAAAAATTCAATTTTTTGGCCACAAAATGTACAACACTTTGAGTTTATGGTGCACATCCAAATTTTTCCCCAAGAAGAATGCACTTTTATGCATATTTTGAGGGAGCTAAACAATTTTGGGCCAATGAATTATACAAATAGCTTCTTAGGCAATTGTAGAGGAACATATGTCCTATCGGCCGATAGAATCCAAACCACTATATCAGCAATGTTAGGCACAGGCCTAAAATTAGTGGGACTGCTTGTCACAAATTCTTGAATTGCTCTGTTTCTCTTTTCTCTGTTTCTATCAGCAAATTTCTTATGGAGAGGCTTCAAGAAACTAACAATTATCAATCCACAGGAAAGTGTCTAGCTCATCACCAATGACATATTTAATTACAAGTATCAATCCATTTATTCCAAAGCTTTAAGGATGTTTACATTGTGGATTTTGATAGGGATATGAAAAGAGAAAAGGAAAAATATAAGTGAAATATGAATAAAATATAATTGCATTTCATTTACATTTGACCCACATTTTTCATTTTCATTTTCATTTTCATTTTTAAATCGATAATCCAAACAAAGCTTAGAAGTTTGATCCCCATAGCCCCTTTAATTTTTGGAGTACAAACAGAATTCCAAACGATTTTTTTCCCCACTTTGTTTCAAATCTGCAAGCACATTTTCAATGTCTTTAACCACCTTAGTAGGTAAAATGAATAAAGAGCTACCAATAAAATTTGATAATTTTATCTTTCAATTGTCCTTAATTCTTTTCTTTTCCTTTTTTTTTTTTTTTTTTTAGGAATATTGTCCGCAGTTCTTGTGTTTTAATCTGATTGAGAGGAGGGTACACCCACATATTTAATTGGAATAATACCCTCTGGAACTTGCAGAATTTGATTCAGTAATATTAGGTGGATCTCCCGGACTTGGCCCTTGTTTTTCTACTGGACCAGGCGAAACACTAACAAAGTTGCACATTGGGTTGCTAATGCAAATACACTTTCACTTTTACCTGTTAACTGGGTTGCTTTGCCTCCCCATGAGTTGAGTTGTTTGATTTACAATGATGTAATTATACCTACATCTTAATATATCAAAAAAAAAAAGTTTGGCCTATTACCAATTGATAACTGATAGAACTCATTTAGAGTATCTTTTATCACTTCGAAAGGATAACTGATAGAACTCATTTTTAAGACGCTACGTTGGCAACTTGGCAGTGATGGACGATGTCAAAAGTGATAGTTATGAGAGGCATAGTAGAACTGGTGGCTCGAATTTGAGGGAGTCAAGAGAGGGGATGTGGAAACTTGTTTATTAATCAAATTCTCGAATACTCGAATTAGGTAATGTGTGAATAATATTCCCATGTAGCGAATTAGGTAATGTGTGAATAATATTACCATGTAGCTCCTTGATTGATTACTAGGAATTGATGATAACATATTTTTGGAGTAGGGTTATATTTGAAAACCTGTTTGGCTAGAGAGTTTATTAGGAAATAGAACCCAGAAAAACCAGTAGGACTACTTGGAGTAGGCAGATCATATCATGGCTGGCTTTTCTCAACTTGGATACAAAGTGCTTTTTTTTTTGAGGTATTTATAGATTTTTCTTTCTTATATCATAGCCAACACTAGAGTTGCATTATGGGCCACAGCATGATTTCAGATTCAGGAGTACTCTGTTATAGATTTCCATGAAGGTTTGAAGGAAATTAGATCAATCGAATTCAAAAACAAAATTTAATTGTGATGATACGGTTTGTTCCAGTGAATGGGCCAGACAGGTCCAAGCTCCTCAATGCCCACGTCCGAATGATCGAGCCCACCGGATAACCTGCAAACAAGTCCAACGGGGAACGGGGTAGTCCCACAATGGACCCTCCGACGAGCAAGTTAGAAGGAGAAGTAAGGAATAAGGAGAGTTTAGAGATAGAAAGCTTAACCTTCTTCTTATCTTCAACGTTTGCTTATCCCTTTGGTAATCATTTCGCTGTCTCTTCTAGCTTGCCCTCCTCGCCGAAAGTCTATGTTGTACCTTACCTTGTTCAGGGTAAGGGGGTCCTGTGCCGACGGGGAGGTGTTGTCATAATAAATGCTATGATGGGCTGCATTAATGGCGATGTGCAGTGGCAATAACTTTGCAGATCTTTGTCTGCTGATATGGCTCATCCTTCACTTGCCATGTGTCTGAATGCCATTGGCTCTTTATGCCATGTTGGATTCCAGCTGTTCTGGACCTCAGCAGCGGGGTTATGTATTGGGCTCCAAGTGATGGCTTGGGTTGTTTATAGTGATTCATGGCCTTTGTGGGCTTGTACACGTCAATAGTCCCCCATTCCCGATGCAGCTTTAGTCCAGCGAAGGGAATAGTAATGAAGAAGGTGAGGGTGTTAGGGAGTGGTAGTATGGAGGTCGACCGGCGGGGTGACCGAGCGGGTGAACCGGCCGGGAGGTGGTCCGACCGTGCAGGGTGACGAGTGGAGGGCCGACCGCGAATGTTGGCCGAGTGGGAAGGTCGACCATGAGGAGGGGCGACCATGAGGGTTGGCCGAGCGGGAGTGCCAACCGTGAAGAGGGCGACCGCGAAGGTTGGCTGGGCAGGAGGGCCGACCATGAGGAAGGCCGACCGCGAAGGTTGGCCTGGCGGGAGGGCCGACCATGAGGAGGGCCGACTACGAAGGGTGAGGTGGAGTGGCGTGGGGCTCAAGAGGCGGCGTGTCACGTGGTGATTTGAAGTGGAAAAGACAGGGTAAGGGGAGGAGATAGTGATCGTGGTCGTACACGTGGCAACACCCCGTGGGGGGGAAGATTAGGCGTTGGATCAGAAATGAAACGTTAGGTCATTATGAGTGTTGAAAAGACAGTTTTGGCGGATGATTTTGAAAAGTTTTCAAACTGGTGAAAATTAATTGGGATCCTTAGAATACGATCAAACTGTGGGCTTTTGGCATTATTTGATTCATCTACTTGTTTACGAAAAATCAAAATATTCCAAGTGTGAATTCCTTTGTTGCTCACGATACACCTCTGCAACACTTTTTCAATTTCCTTGCACCTGCCTCCGAAGCGATTCGCAGACATTCCATAGAAATGGCCCAAGAAGAAACTGCGAATGTCAAGGTAGATCCACTTGGCGATGATGATGATGTGGAGTTAACGCAGCAATATAAGATGGAGAGGGTGGGGAGTCGGTCGTACGATCCCATGGTTCCAGTATGATAGCAGCTCCAAAGCCAATCAACCAGGCAGAACCTGATCACTGGCATA